>APFE031268923.1:208734-219864 GCA_000404065.3 Pinus taeda
CTTGCCAGTAAGGAGAGCGAACAACATTGAATGGGATACCACATGCATAAATGCACCTAGCCACTCTAGAATCAGTTTCTTCTCTTGCTTGCACATTCACCAATTTAGCAATTCTGCTATCCTAAACTGAAGGGGATGCCCCTCTGTATTTTTGGGCACTGGTTGTTCATGTTGTTGAGTGGCACCGGCTCTCCTCTTTCTTGCTTCAACTACAATCCTTGGCTCAATGTTAGATGGAGCTTGAGGAGTAGCTTGAGTAAGGTCATCATGCCTTCTCTTAGTACCATCTGCCTCATCTTGCTCTCTTTGATATGCCCTTCTTGCGAATGGATCTGTTGTTTTTGTGCAACCTGCAATCCCCTATCCTCCTCCATGCAAAAGATGTGCCTTCACTCTTGGGTAGGAGCCCTTGTACGAATTATTGCAAAGATTGCATTGCCATTCCCATGAGCCACCACTTGCACATTTTTGAAGCTTCGTCACATGCCTCCAAAGAGGATAATATTCAGCCCTTGGGTTGGCCCTAGGGCTTGAACTTGTAGCTGCACTTTGGTTGGAAGCCATTGCTGCAAAAATAAATTAAAAAAACAAATCTGTAAATAAAAAACGTTTTTCATATTTTTGGAAGCATAAACCCTAGAAAAATTGAAGAAATGGTAGGAAAAAACTAACAAAATGAATGTTGCTTACCCAAATTAATTTTCTATAGTTAAAGCTACCCCAAAATGCCAGAAAAGAGAAGAGAAATATGGTTGTAGCTGAGCCAAAAAGCCAAGAATGTCGTAGCTGGAATCTCTGCACTCCAAATCTGCTGCTGAAATCTTTCTCTTGCTGCTGAAATCTCTTGCTCTTGCTGCTGAAATCTACTTTGCTCACTGCTCAAAACACCTTAGCTTAAACAACTGCTCTCTTCCTCTCTTCTCCTTTGCTAAAATCGTCAGTCTCCAAGAGAAACGACTTGCTAAATTGTGTGATGAGAGAATGAGACAAATTTCACTTTTATAACTTTAGACAAGCATTTAGAAGCAACTAGAAGGCATTAGAAAAACTTAATTAAAAATTAGAAGACAAACTAATAATAAAAAATAAAAAATAAAAAAAGAGACAAGTTGCGTGTGGAAACGACGTCGTACGGCCGAGAAACGCGTTTCCGACCGTACTGGCCACGTTTCCGTCTCGAGAAACATACCAGTACGGCCGGAAACGCGTTTCTCGGCCATATCGTACGCGTTTCCGCGTTTCGTTTCCGTTTCCGTATGTAAACTCCTACCCTGCCAGCATTTCCTGTAACTTAGGTTTTAGCATGATTTTTTTTGGATGCTAGAGGCCATATAGAGCATGTTTGTTGATGTATTTTTTATTCAGGGATGGATTGCACTTGGTGCTATTTTGGTTATGTGCACCCTTACATGCTATATAAATGAGAAATTTTGATTATTTGTGTATAAATGGTTTGGATTCATATGGATGCACATGAATATATATGTTTTTCTTCAAAATTTGAATATTTTATGTATTTTTGGTTAATCAGTTATGTCATCTTCATTTTTTAATGGTTCCAATTGATTCTCGTTTCAGATGGTTTTCCTGTTTGGTTCCAATAACATTGGTGTCTACTATAGTCTGTTTTGCTTGGAACTAATTAGATTCTAGAATGATGAATTTAAATTTTATATCATGCATTCTAGAATGATGAATAATAAATTTAATTTTTAAATCAATGTAGATTCTAGTATGATGAATGAAGAATATGGATCAATGTATTTCATCATTGAATCTCGTGGTATATGGATGAATGATGTATGTACTAGTATGAACGATGAATACGGATCAATATTTTTTTTATGTTGTGGTTCACAGACACTGGGTGGCCGTTACATCCACGGGAAAATCTGGGCAGAACAACCCCGAAGGGAATCTTTTAAAGCCCGTCGACCAAACTAGCAGGGCCTAGCCCCAAGGGCATCGAGGAGAATTGACCCTATGACCTCCCAATCGGCGAGGCACTTAACAACGGGGACTCGACCAGTTGAGCTAACCCTTGGGGCTAGAATACGGATCAATGTATTTCATTATTTAATTCAATTATGTATGGATCAATATATTTATGCTTTCATTATTTCCCTAAAATTTGAGGGTACTCCCACACATCCCCCTTGTGTGTCTCCCCGCACCCGCGTCTCATCGTCCCGGAGTCTTGGTCGAACATTAATGTTCTTAGAATGCAAGGGATGATGGTTTACCAAAACTAGTGCCTATCAAATTGGGCAGTGGGAGCTAGAATCAACAATTAAACAATATGGAAGGAGGCATAATTAGGCTGTTATAAACATGTTCTAACCAACCACGTGGATTTACTTCAATATGCAAAAAATTAAGGGAGGGCCCTTCCAAAGATGTTGCTCACAACAAGAACAAATTAAGCCAAATAATAATGAGTAACCATGAACAATTAAATAACATCCATGTATTGTTAAGTTTTAGGGCTAGATTGTTCTATGTTGTAGATAATTGCATTTTCAAACTTTTTCTTCATTTACATATTACATTCACCCCATAACATCATTAGTAATTATGTAGAGAGAACAATAACATCAACAATGCAGCAGAACAGTAAAGAACAATAGAAGAAAAGCATGCACAATAGAGACACCGGGATTTAGGTCAAAGACCTGGGCAAAAACCCCACAAGGGGGAAACCCAACCAGGTTCTTCTTAGATATCCATCAAATGTTCAGCTGAGATACAATGTACAATATCATGAAACATAAGTCTTTCATCAATCACACTAGGCCACCTAGGGCCAATCCAATAGCAGATAAGCATATTAGAGAGGCAAGCACATACCTCCATGTCACACTATCACTGTCATATCATCATCGTCATAAATTAGAGTGTCACTAGTACTACAGTCTACCATACATCAAAGTTCATTGCCATGTCAAAGGGTCACTGTCATATGCATATAGATCATTGTCCAGCATCTAGGTCATTGTCATATATATTGAGGTTGTTGCCATATACATATGCATGAAGGTCATTGTTATATACATAAATATCATTGTCATGCATCAAAGTCACTACCATGCATATAGATCACTGTAACATGTCAAGTTTACTTCCATAAGTTTATTGCCTTATGTTTACTACCATATTAGGGTTACTATAATGTAAACGTTACTGCCATATATCGATATCTCAACCCTATTGCCAGATGTCATTAGGGCATTGACATACATCATATTCGTAAGTATCACTACCAGCCTATATCATTGTCATACAATTTGTCATAGATCTTGTCACTCACCACAAACATTAAAGCCATACGACAAGAGAACTCCCAGAGGATCATTACCATTTATCAATACCACTAACAGAGAATACAAGCCTTTAGAGTATCGAATGAGTCACTGTACTACAAAGAAAGCCATTGTATACAAGTCTGAGCCACTATTTTATATGTAAGCACGAGCCATTGTTTTGTATGTAAGTCTGAGCCATTATGTGGTATGCAAGTCCGAGCCACTATATTGTATGCAAGTACGAGCCACTGTATGCAAGTCAACGCAAAGAGAGCCACTATATGCAAGTCAACGCAAAGAGAGCCAATATATGCAAGCCACTACGAATACAAATTGAACCACTCAAAGATAGCGAGTCACAGAGCAATACAAGCCTCCACAAGAAAATGAATGCAAGCTACATGGGATCATAAAGCGATCCACTGTATAAATAATCCATAGCAATTCATTGTATAAATAAGCCAAAGCGACTATGTATCAATGCGACCAAAGAGACTGTGCTTCAATGCATCCAGAGAGACTGTGCTTCAATGCGTCTAGAGAAACTGTGTATTCACTATGTTGTGTAATGCGGCACCACTGTATAGTGTATAGTGTGTGCCATAGAAATTATGTGCCACAGAGAATGCAAATGTGAACCATAGAATATATCGAGCCACTATAATATATATGAACTATAGAGAAGGTAATACGAGCCATAGATATGTATAAGTGAACCACAAAAATGCATGCCATAGAGAATGTGGGCCACCAATAGATAATGTGAACTATTGCAAAAGTGAGCTTCAAATTGATAATATGAATCATACAAAAATAATACGAGCCAGAGAGATTTTCCCTGTCCAAATAACTTCAGTAGTGCGAGCTCCTTGTTCACCCAAAAATCCAAATCAATATCTTTAACAATTGAAAAGGTTTTTTATTTATATAATTTTGAGGTGCGACGATTAGTCCTTTCTAGGGAATTCCTCCATAAATCCGACTTGAGCTTTTTATTATTTAGCCCATTTCATAATAATAAAAATCCTTTTTAAATATATTTACAAAATCACTTCGATGAATGTAAGCCCAAGTAAGATTATCACATCAAATGATAATAAGAGGAGTGACCACAAATTAATAATAATAATATTTCTTTTATTCAATTTGACTTTTCCCTTTGGGGCAAGATGGGCTTCATTGGGTTCCTATGGAGAAATTTATCGCATAGCTGCCCAAATTTCAACATGTATTAAACCATAAATGAAGTACACAAAGTCTTCTTATACATCATTTTTCGAATATGATTTCACCATCAAATCAAGAGGACCTAAATCTATCACACTACCTTCATCCCTCGCTAGGGGAAGCCCTCAAAGATAAAGTGAACAACTTGTTACCCACTAAAGTGGGTAATGTTGGACATTGGATAAACCAACGCTCCCCCTGTGTTTTTTGACATGGACTAACTGCCTCTCGTGGATCCTCATCTCTGGCGATGCGATCATTGACTAAAACTTGTGGGTTTTGGTCTAACGGAAATCGTGATTCCCAACAAGTAGTATCAGAGCGTAGGTCACGAGTTCGATACACACTTAGCTCGCGTTGGGGGGGAGATTGTTGGACATTGGATAAACCAATGCTCGTATGTTTTGTGACGTGGACTAACCGCCTCTCATGGATCCTTATCTCTGGCAATGCGATCATTGACTAACACCTGCGGGTTTTGGTCTAACGGCAATCATGATTCCCAACAAGAATTGTTGATAGGTGGTTGTCATTGATGTCAACCCAAGCAGCACCAGGAGCTACCCTGATCTTCCTTGGCAAATTTGACATTGCAATTCATGGAATCTTATTTCAAGATCCTTCTAGATAGATTCTCCTCGACGAGATGTTTCCATTGATATATGGTACGCTTCGTGGTTCCTCCTAGTTTGAGAGAAAATTGAGGTTGAAGTTGAAGACCCAGTTTTGTGGGCTAAAACCCCCGGGGGTAGAGACATGACACCTTATTCACCAATTGTTGTCAATATATGACCGGGATTCTCACCGTAATCTAACCATGTATAAGTTGAATAACTTCAAGATCCAAAGGTAATAAACCAATCATTGACTTCACACTCGGGTAGAACAATATGCACCAAGCCAATCATTTATTCTTTAACATAAAAATTTAACTTCAAGTGAAAATTATTTATCTATAAGACAATCATTTTAAGACGGAGAGACCCACATAAAACTCACAATCCTCCTTCCTTAAATTATAAGGCTCATTTAATGTAAAAATTTTAATCCTTAAATTCCTAGTAATGCCTACTCTAATGTCTACCTCATAGAGTTCTCTAACTTTCATACCATGAAGCCCCTCCTCGCTCTATAAAAGGAGACCCATTATCCCCTCAACAGGTGTGCTCCTAATGAAAGATTATTAGGAAATTGCGCTAAAAAATTTCAGCCACCCTTATGATTTGTTAACACAGGATTCTAGTGGTTAGGGTTCGGTCTTTTAATATGCAGGTCTGTAATTTGAGCAAAATTACTCCAGCCAAGTCAACGCAAAATTTGTGAAGGTTGTGGCCTGCCTTCGGTGATTCATTAGTCTGTAATTTGCGCGAGATTAGTCCTGCCAAGTCAACGCAGAATTTGTGAAGGTTGTGGTCTGCCTTGGGTGATTCGTTGGTCAATACAGGACTGTAATTTGAGCAAGATACCCCAGCTAACGAAGGAAATTCAATAAGCAAAAGAATTCGGTACCTATTACAGTCTTTTATGCAGCTTCACCTCGGCAACATTTACAAATTTTAACCTACAGCAGTGACGTTAAAAATCCAGGTAATGTTGCAGTTACATTTGTCTTGAGATCTGTTTCGTTCAGGGCTATACATCTAAGTCCTTTGTGGTTATCCTTGGGTCGAGAACAGTGTCTAGTCAGGAACGTATTAAAGCCTACGTCAAGTCTAGTGTTTAGTCTACTTAGGTCTGTCTTAGTCTACTTAAGTCTGTCTAGAGCTTGAACTGTCTAAGTTTGTCTGTATTTGTGTCAAGCGTTGTCTAGTTAAGTCTAGCTCTACGTAGTTTTGTGTCTAGTTAGGGCCAGCGTTGAGTCTAAGTTTCTGTCAAGCATTGAGACTAGGTCTGTGTTAAGTCTGTCTAGAGCTTGATCTGTTAGGTCAAAAGGGAGGTCTGTTGTTGTATTCAAAGTCTGTCATCAGATGTTGACACCAGGTTGATCAAGCATACTGCAAAATCCAAATAAGGCAACACATCAGCATCACCAAGTAAGACAAGGTAAGTTTGGTCATTGATTTCTTTTATTAATGTTCACTGACTTGCAGGAGTATACAAGGTAAGGTGTGATTATTTGGGTGACCATTATGAGTTTTGTTTGGGAAAGAGAGATTTGCTTGTGTGTGTTACAGGTACAAACCAACAAGGCAGCCATTACAGAGCAGATAGGATCCTTACCTCAACGTTTTGTTCATGGCATAATCCTCTTATTTCTGGGCAAAGACATAAGCTTACACTTGACAAAGGCTACTATTTACGTGGAAGATATCTTATACCAGCTAGACAAGGTCTAAACATCAAAGAGCAAACGCCAAATCCATTTATCACAAGCAGTGACAGGAGAGAAGTAGAGCCTTAAGATCCAGTATTACTTGCAGCAACATCAACAACTTACAGGCAGAGCAGTCCATCATTCTTTACCACTTTCTACTGCAAGCTTCATCATCAGCATCAAGGATAATCTGTACAGCAGTTGTCAAGTATTGTAAGCATTGTAAAAATATTGTCCTAGAGTCATTTTGTAAATTGAAGTCAAACATTGTAAAAAGTTTGCATCATTGCCTAGAGTTGAAGAAGACAAATTTATCTTGGGAAAAGGCCGTTGGTTTGAAGTTGGGACAAGGGTTCTTGTTTCGTCGGAAGGATATTCTCTGAAGGGTGAGCCATTTCTGGCACCCTAGTTGTATTCAGAAATCTACTTAATAATAAAACTCTCTATACGCTACACTGGTTTTCCCGCATTGGGTTTTTCCAGGAACGATTGTCCAAAATTAACAGTGTCCCTTGCGTTGTCTCAGTTTATTTCAATTGTTGATCTGTATGTTTGTGAAGGTTGCAATTGTGTTTAATTCAATATTTATGTTATTAAATAACTTGTTAATGTAAAGAACAAGTAGGAGATAGTAAACCAGATATTGCAGTAGGGGTTTCTGATGTAATAGATTCAGAAATTTTCACATCATGTGGTTTATTTTCGGTCCTAAGAAGAAGGTATGGTTTCATGTAATAAAGAACTTAGTACAGAACACTTTCGTTGATGACTTAAAGGCTGATATTGTTGATCGACTATTGTAGAAAGTTTCCAAAGTCCATTCTGCCTTCTTTTATTTTGTTTGCTCTAAGGCAGTATTTTTGGAAGAACCTACTCGAAACCTTTTTGGTACACCATCCTAGTTGACAATTCGCAGAAGTATAGACCCTTTCTGAAGGATCATTCCATGCATCATCTTGACATCCATTTGTGAACAGACCTAATAATCAACTTAGTCAAGTTTAGTGATTCCCAACAAAAAATGCTCTCTAGAATGGCGCGACAGATTTTGTATATGTGAAAATAATGCATTGTAAATCAGCAAAAGAAATTTGGGACAGGCTCCAAAATACATATAAAGGAGACAAGAAGGTAAAGGAGGCCAGGCTCTAGACCAATCGAAGAGAATTTGAGCAGATGAGAATGAATGAAGAGGAAAACATTTCAACCTTTTTCCTTTGTGTTGATGAAATACTGTATGCTTTAGAAGTATTGGGAGAAACTGTGGATAACAAGGTAGTTGTTCGAAAAGTTCTAAGATCTCTTCCAAAAAGGTTCGATGCTAAAGTCTCTGTGTTAGAGGAAAGAGATGATTTGGAAAAACTTTCCATGGACCAGTTGCATGGAATATTGACGGCATATGAAATGAGGAAAGAACTAGATGGTCCATCCAATCGAGAAGCAGCATTCACAACATCCAAGAAGACTGGGGAAACAAACAGGAATCAAGACCAAGCTCCAGTTGTTACGAAGAAGAAGAAGAATACTCAGATGAAGAAATAGTTAATTTTGCAAGAAAGTTGAAAAAGGGAACAGGTATGTTCAAAGATAGACTTCCTTTTATGTGTATCGATTGGTCACTTTGCAGCTAAATGTCCTCATAAAGGGAAGAAGGGTCAAATAAGATTCAACAAGCAAGGCAAGAAGAAAGGCTTTAAGAAAAGCTTTCTCTCCAAAGAAGATAGCTCCTCATCTGAAGAAGGAAGTGATAGTGATGAAGAAAATAATACAGGAAGAGTGTTATTGATGGTTAAGCACAATAGGAAAGAAGCTCCTGAAGAAGAAGAAGATAAGATGGACGAAATCACATTTCAGAATGAGATGATGATGGCAGCTTGTCACCAATAATTGTTTTCTCGAATAATGAACCACTGCTCTGATTCACTCTCACAGGATTCCAACCCTTTGTTCGATCCACAGGCTTCTGAGTGAGTTTGGCAAATTTAGTTTTTGGAAGCCTTCCCATGGGCACTTTCTCAAGTTTGATGGCTCATTGGAAAATAGACACGTGGGGCTACTTGACCTAGGTTCCAGAATTCAAAATGGACTCCTGTAAGTCGGTCAAAACCGGACCTGAACTGGCGCGATGATTCTGCCTCTAGTGGCTTTTGAGCAATGGCAAACACATGTGGTAGCAAATTCGAAATTTAGAGGTCTAGATCATTAGAAGAATATGCAGTTAGGATAAAATACTTACAGTATTGAGGAGATCTATTGATTGATCTTGTTTAGATACATAACTTCTCACAGATACACAATTTATTGGATGTCGATCTACAGGATTTCACCATTACATTACAGCAAAATGCTTTTCATCACTTGAAGCAAACAATTCCTTGACATAGGATGATGACAGATACACCATGAAACTCCACTTGATCAATTATGAAAAGGAAAAACTAAAATACAGAAATTGTTCTAGTCCCTAATGGCCTAATCTACATTCAGTCTCTCTCAAAAAATGCGTTCCTCATCCTTTTTAATAGTCCTATCTAATCGAGTTTATCAAACAAACCAATCCCTAATTAATTGGTCTAACATACACCTAAGCTAACAAACTTAATCATTTCACTGCTAATCTGGGCACTCCAACAACTTTTTACAAATAGATAATAATTGAAGTAAATTTAAGAGGCTCAACCCTCTTTAGTAAATAATTTTGACTGGTCAGGTCCAAGGGAATTAATCTCATTTGATGCTCCTACATCAGACTCTTGGGGAAGAGAGTTATTGACTCAATAAATAATACAAATGTATTTACAGAAACAGCAAGTTTCTACTAAGAAACAGAAACAACAAGTTTCTAATAAGAAACTGCGAATAAGATCACAGACGATCTTACCGAATAAAATACATAAATGAGCATTAAACACTAAAATAGCATTATTCTAATACCCTCCCTTAATGCTCAATCTATTTACAACACCTTTAGACCCTCTGAATTTTACAAACTTATCAGGACCAAGGGGCTTGGTGAAGATGTCTGCTGGCTGCTCCGTTGTGGGAACATACAGCGACTGAATGGTTCCGTCTTCAACAAGCTGTCGAATGTAGTGACAATGGGTTTCCACATGCTTTGTTCGTTCATGGAAGACTGGGTTCTTGGCGAGTTTGAGCACTCCCTGATTATCACAGAACAAGCGAGTAGGACCTGCCTGGGAAACATGCATATCCGCAAGCATACGTCAAAGCCAAACTGCCTCACAAGATGCCTTAACTGCTCCCCGATACTCTGCTTCTGTCAAGGAGAGAGCCACTGCCTGCTACTTCTTACTAGTCCATGTGACAGCACCGGATCCCAGACTAAACACATACCCAGCTGTAGATTTACGGTCATCAACTGAACCTGCCTAGTTGGAATCTGTGTAACCATTGAGTGTAGGATCTGAACTCTGAGTGTACAGAAGTCCATAATCAGGAGTGCCACTCACATAACGCAGCACACGCTTCGCTGCTATCCAATGATCAGCCTTAGGAGTTGTCATGAAGCGTGAAATGTAGCTCACTACAAAACTGATATCAGGTCTAGTGGCAGTAAGGTAGATGAGGCTGCCCACTAATTGCCTGAATAAAGATTCATCCACAAGTGGTGAGGATGACTGAGCTGAAAGTTTGAGCCCTGGTTCCATAGGAGTCGTGGCAGGTTTGCAATCCTGCATTCTGAACCTATCCACAAGACTTCTAGCATACTTGGACTGAGAGGGAAAGATCAATGTTCTAAAACTCCGACTCAGCCGAGGGTCGACTTCGACTCCGTATTGACTCGGCCGGCTCGATTTCAATGACTCGGTCATTGTAAAAAATACATTAAATATTTATTTTTTATAAGAACACATAATTTTAAAGATTTTCATTGATGTTTCCAAACACACAGCATTAGAATATAGATAGAAGACAACATATGATCAAAGTAGGCTCATGAATATATCCATTATATCAAAATGGCACCCAGTGCATTGTACAATACATACACGATGATGATATAGAGATGAAAACAAAAACACATAACCAAGGAGGCTATAAATGGCCTCTACAACAAAAGTCTGTGACTAGTACTACTGGCTACTACTAGAGTTGCCAGCATCATCTGGCTCAGTGTTACTTGGGAGTGGGAGCGACAGCGAAAATGGGATCGGGAGCGACATTTTCAGAAGCTCCCGGTTTGGGAGCGAATCCCAGAGGAGTTCGACAACCAATGTCACTAACATCAAGGTACATAGAGGGATTGGTGCTCTTGATTAAATACGA
>APFE031268923.1:220327-231651 GCA_000404065.3 Pinus taeda
ATTTTCATGTACCAAGCCCGAGGGGCTTGTTTCAGACCATAGAGTGCTTTGACTAATCTACAGACTTTCTGTTTTTGACCAGCAACCTTGAATCCTGGAGGCTGCGTCATGTAGACTTCTTCCTATAAGTCACAATTCAGAAAAGCACTCTTTACATCCATCTAATGGACTTTCCAACTGAACTGAGCTGCTAAGGCAAGGACAAGCGGCATGGTACTCATCTTGGCTGTAGGAGCAAAGGTCTCCTCATAGTCTATGCCTTCCTTCTGTGAGAACCCTCGCGCAACAAGGCGAGCCTTATATTTGTCTAGGGTTCTGTCAGCTTTGTATTTCACTTTATACACCCATTTGTAGCTAATGGGTTTCTTCCCTTCAGGAAGATCAGAAAGGGTCAAGTGTGATTCTTCTGAAGACTCTAGAATTCAGCTTCCATAGCCTGTTCCCACTCAAGTATACCCTTAGCCTCTAAATAGGTTTGAGGCTCAAAAATATTGTGTACGTTAGCCATAAGAGCAAAATTTATTGTAGGGGCTACTGTTTGCTCTTATTTCGGGAAGTTCTACCTTCAAGGAGCTCATTATGCCGGAGATCACCAATAGTTTTAGCCCACCATTTAGGCCGGAGAGTAGAAGAACCAATATTTGGAGTAGGTGGAGGAGGCTCAGGAACAATAGGAGCAGCGAGAGGAGGATTATTTTCCGGAGGGAACTCAGGTAGTGCATCATCAAATACTGATGCTACATCATCCCTCCCATTAGGTGGACCTAACAGAAGAACACTGTGAGGCTGATCCTCAGAACACTGCTCAGAAGGAGGGGACTGAAAGAACCCTCTGTCTTCATCAAATACTACATCCCGATTGAAGATAAGACGATCAGGGTCTATATCTATCAGCCTATAGGCCTTGTGGTGATCACTGTACCCTGTCATCATGAGTTTTTGGCTTTTGGAATCCAACTTAGAGTGCTTAGCAGCTGGAATCCAAACATATGCAACCGAGCCAAACACTTTGAGGTGACTGATCTTAGGCTTACGACCAGACCAAACCTCTTCTGGAGTCTTCCCCTTAACAGCCTCAGTAGGTGATCGATTAAGAAGATAGACAGCAGTAAACACTGCTTCAGTCCAAAATTTGTTCGGAACACTCCTGTGTTGTAACATGGAATGAGCCATTTCAACAACCGTATGGTTGCGACGTTCGACAACATTGTTCTGCTGAAGAGTGTAAGGTGTAGTTAACTAGCATTTGATGCCATGAGTAGCACAGAAGTTGGAGAAAGCAGAAGACAAAATTCCCCCCCCCCCCCTAATCTGTCCTAAGAGTTATGATATTACAGCCAGACTCTTTTTCAACTAAGGACTTAAACTTCTGAAAGATACTAAATACATCAGATTTATGTTTTAGAAAGTACACCCACATCTTTCTACTAAAAACATCTACAATAAGCAAAAAATATTTGCAACCAGTAACTGAAGATGTATTCATGGGACCACAAATATCAACATGAATTAACTGGAATACCTTAGATGTGCGCCAAGATTCTCCATCCTTGAATGAAGACCAATGTTGCTTGCCAGCTTGACAGGCACCGCACATTCCCAAATGTTGAGTTTGAATATCAGATAACCCTGACACAAGTCCCTCCCGAGATAGCTGAGAGAGATACTGAATGTTTAGATGCCCATATCTCTGATGCCACAGAGTGCTGATGGGAGAAACACACGCTGCTAGAACCACTTCTGGAGAATCACCAATGTCAAGAAGCCTGTATAGGCCATGATCCTCTAGGCCAACAACAACCGTAAGACGAATTTCCCTGTCAATAATGGAGCACTTGTGCGCATTGAACACCACATCGAGCTGAGGAGAGTTCCTCATAATCTGGCTGACAGACAGCAGATTAAGTTCCATACCAGGAACATAGTACACATTCATATAGATGAGTGTGCGCCCATCAGACTGGATCTGAACTGTACCTCTGCCAACCACTGTGTACTCCTCACCTCATCCGAAAACCATGAAATCACTAAAAGATGAGAAGTCAGTAAACTAGTCACGCCTGTGAGAGAAATGACGTGATGCACTAGAGTCAATGTACTAGGCAGAAGACAGGGCATGATCTAAGGACCTCTTAGCCATAAAGGCGTAAAAGGTAGATTCCTTCTGCTCGGAATGTTCTGCAACATTCGCTTTCTGATGAGACCCTCCCTACTTCTTCTGTTCAGAAGCAATCCTCTGTCGGCAATCTTTCTTCATGTGGCCGAACTTGTGACAGTAATTACACTGCACATTTTTCTTCTTAGCAGGATCAGAAGGCTAAGAAGAACCTTTCTGCTGAAAGGACTGAGAGGACTGATATTTGGCAGCAAAAGCATTTTCTGAGGAGGCTGATGAGGCACCACTACCAAACTGTTGTTTCCAACGATCCTGCTGCAGGAGTTTGGTGCATAACTCCGGAAACTTGAGATCAACATTAGTGGAGGTAATGTTGAGTGTTTCTATTAAGTGCTCATAAGGTTTTGGTAGACTTTTCAGAGTGATGACTACCATATCTTCTTCCTCCATGGTTTGACCAATGGCTTCAAGCTGATCTCGAATGTCTGTAATCTTGTTAAAATGTTCCTGTAAAGACATACGTTCATCCATCATGATGGAAAACAACTGATTCTTTAGAAAGAAAGCTCTGCTCTTGTCGGATGTCTCGTGCAATTCCTTCAAATGTTGCCAGATTTCGGCCGCTATCTTGCCGGAAGGAATCTGTGGTAACTGATCATCAGACACAGACAGTTTGAGAAGCATAACAGCCTCTCGATTTCGATCATCAAACTTATCTTGATCTGCACCAAGTGTACTAGGACTAAGCTCTTTGCCCAAACGAGCTGGTCAAGATGCCTATATTCAAAAATGGTCAACATTCTCTGTTTCCAGATGTTATAATTGGTGCCATTAAAGCGTTGACTGCCTTCCAACATCAAGTTGGTTAGCGAGGCCATCTGCACATTTCCCAAGACACAGAACACCTACTACACGTGTAATCCGAGACTTATCCTCTCGGCATCGCGAGCCGCCTTGTCCAAGTGCAAGAGATATTGATTCCTCGGATGATAAATCACCCGCAGGAGCCTCTTGACCCTCTCCCCGTCGCCGTCAGATCCCGATATCGGATACGCCAGTCTGGAAGTAGCAAGTATCCCATCCACATTGGATTCGAATTTGAATATGAGCTTGCGCGGCGGCACCTCCGGGCAGTGGGAGTACCATGTGGGTCACAAGGGCAACGCCGAAATTCCAAGTAGAATCCGACCTCGAAGCAACAGGCACCAACGACAGCTGTCTCACCACCACCACTACCAAATCGAGGTTTTCTGGGCCAACCAGATGCAAGAAATCGAGCACGCTGTCGATTTCAGAAATCACAGTCTCCTTCTCGCGAGAATCAAGACGATAATGAAGTCAGACGACGAGAATGTCAAGATGATATCTACGGAGGCTCCCGTGGTGTTTGTCAAGGCCTGCTTCGAATCCCAAATCGCAAACTAACTCGCACCTGTCGAACTCCAGCGGAAAACAAACACGATGCCCAAAAAAAACTGCGGCTCAGAATTTGTGACGCCCAGTAAAAAAAAAATCAAACTCCTAGAAAGCAATTTCGAAATGAAGCACGAAATTTTTCAAACAATGAAAAATTATTTCGAAAAAAATACCCGAGCTCTAATACCATAATCAATGAATGAATTGAATTGATTTACAATGAGCAATGAAGCTCAATAAATAATACAATTGTATTTACAAAAACAACAAGTTTCTACTAAGAAACAGAAATAGCAAGTTTCTAATAAGAAACTGCTAATAAGATCACAGACGATCTTATCCGAATAAAATACATAAATGAGCATTAAACACTAAAATAGCATTATTCTAATAAGGACAATAGGAAAGAAACTCTTGAAGAAGAAGAAGATAAGATGGACAAAATCACATTTCAAAATGAGATGATGATGGCAGCTTGTCGCCAATACTCTGTTTCCGAATAGTGAACCACTGCTATGATTCACTCTCACAGGATTCCAACCCTTTGTTCAATCCACAGGGTTCTGAGTGAGGTTGGCAAATTCAGTTTTTGGAGGCCTTCCCATGGGTACTTTCTCGAGTTTGATGGCTCATTGGAAAGTAGACACGTCGGGCTACTTGAACTAGGTTCCAGAATTCAAAATGGACTCCTATAAGTCGGTCAAAACCGGACCTGAACTGGCACGATGCTTCTGCCTCTAGTGGCTTTTGAGCAATGGCAAACACATATGGTGGCAAATTCGAAATTTAGAGGTCTAGATCATCAGAAGAATATGAAATTAGGATAAAATATTTACAGTATTGAGGAGATCTATTGATTGATCTTGTTAGATACATAACTTCTCACAGATACACAATTTATTGGATATCGATCTACAGGATTTCACCATTACATTACAGCAAAATGTTTTTCATCAATTGGAGCAAACAATTCCTTGACATAGGATGATGACAGACACATCATGAAACTCCACTTGATCAATTATGAAAAGGAAAAACTAAAAACAGAAATTGCTCTGGCCCCTAATGGCCTGATCTACATTCAGTCTCTATCAAAAAATGCGTTCCTCATCCTTTTTAATACTCCTATCTAATCGAATTTCTCAAACAAACCAATCCCTAATTAATCGGCCTAACACACACCTAAGCTAACAAACTTAATCATTTCACTGCTAATCTGGGCACTCCAACAACTTTTTACAAACAGATAATAATTAAAGTAAATTTAAAAGGCCCAACCCTCTTTAATAAATAATTTTGACCAGTCAGGTCCAAGGGAATCGATCTCATTTGATGCTCCTACATTAGACTCCTGGGGAAGAAGAGAATGTTCCATCAAATCTTCAGCATTCATTTGATATTTCTTTAGCTCTGTTGTTGTCATCCAACTAGCATCTTCAATTGGTCGTCCCTTCCATTGGATTAGCTAACTGATAATATGTTAGTCCTCTAGTCTTCTTTGTTACTCTCTTCTCCATGACTACTTCCACTTCTTTCTTTGTTGTCTTTGGCATCTATTCATCCCAATTTAGAGTCCAAACTTCCCCATCTGCAGGTTCATCTTGTGATTCTACCTTTGTTTCCTTGTATGGGTACAAATCTGCAACATTAACGATAGGAGATATTCCAATTCCTTCCGGCAGTTCAATCTCATAAGCATTGGAGGAAAACTTCCTCAAAATTCTGCATGGTCCTATCTTTTTCATTTTTAATTTGTTATAAGTCCCTAGAGGAAATCTTTCTTTCCTCAAGTAAACCATAACTAAATCACCCACTTGGAACTCCTTTTCTCTTCTCTTCACATCAACTCTTTGTTTATACTTCCTGCTGCTTTCCTATAACCTTTGCTTGACATCTTCCTGCAATTTCTGCATTTGTTCTACAAATTCTTTAGCATTTGCACTCCTTATCTCTTGCTTTCCCAAATCTCTAAGCTCATATACCCCTCTAAGGTGCATTCCAAAAACACTCTGAAATGGACTCATTCCTGTACTCATGTTAGGAGTATCATTGTAAGCAAATTCAGCTTGAGCAAGTGCTAAATCCCACTGTTTTAGATGTTTGTAAACCAAGCTTCTTAATATGTTTCCCAAGCTCCTATTCACCACTTCAGTTTGCCCGTCCATCTGAGGGTGATAGGCTGAACTAAAACTGAGGTTTGTACATAACTTCTTCCATAGAGTCCTCCAAAAGTGTCCCACGAACTTAGTGTCTCTGTCTGAAACAAGACTTACAGGCAGCCCATGTAATCTTACAATTTCTGAGAAAAACAAATTGGCAATATGAGTTGCATCACTAGTTTTCCTACAAGCAATGAAATGAGCCATTTTCGAAAATCTATCTACAACAACATAGATGGAGTCATATCCTCTTTGAGTCTTTGGCAAACCCAAAATCAAATCCATGTTGACTGCATCCCAAGGCCTGTTTGGTATTGGCAACAGCAGATATAACCCCGTATTTTGGCTCCTCCCTTTAGCGTGTTGACAAATCCTGCATTTCTATACAAACTTTTTGACATCTGTTTGCATTTTTGGCCAATAATAAAAAGCATTGACTTGAGCAAATATCTTGTCCTGCCCAAAGTGTCCAAACAATCCCCCACTATGTCTTTCTTTAATCAGATTTTCTCTCATGGAACATTTAGGAATACACAATTTATTGTTTTTGAACAGCAAACCTCCTTGAATCAGGTCGTCTAACCATTGGCTTCTATTATGAATCACGGGATTCTGAACAACTGCGTATATTTCTTTAAAATTTGTATCTTCCTTGTACATGTCAATCATTTCTTCAAATCCCAAAATGCCAATCTTTAGCTCTTGCACAACCAAATCCACTCGACTCAAAGCATCAGCAACTTTATTTGACTTACCACTTGTGTGCTTAATTACAAAGGTGAAACTTTGTAAGTACTCCACCCACTTAGCGTGCTTTTGGCTCAACTTTGGCTGATTATTTATGAACTGTAGTGCATGATTATCAGAATACAAAATAAATTCTTTGGGCAACAAGTAATGCCTCCATTTCTTTAAAGCTTGAATAACAACTTAGAATTCTTTATCATAGGATGAGTACTTCCGCTTGGCCTCATTCAACTTTTCACTGAAATAAGCTATAGGTCTCTACTCCTGAGTCCTGACTCAATACAGCTCCAATTGCTACCCCACTAGCATCAGTCTCAACTTGGAAAGTTTTATCAAAGCTTGGTAGGCCTAAAACAGGTTTTTTAGTAATCTTCTTTTTCAACAGTTTGAAGTTCTAGTCTGCTGCCTCTGTCCACTTAAATGGTTGTTTGCTTTCCTTTATTGTTTCAACTATCGGTGCACAGATCTGACTAAAACTTCTTACAAACTTTCTATAAAAACTTGCGAGACCGTGAAAACTTCTTACCTCAAATATGCTTTGGAGTTGGCCAATTCAAAATTGATTGTATCTTTTCTGGGTCCATCTTCAAACGAATCAAACCTTCTTCTGAGACTACAAATCCCAGGTAAACGAGCTCCTTCTTCATGAAACTGCACTTCTTCAAATTTATCAACAGCTTCTCCTTTTGCAAAGTATTTAAAACCAACTTAAGATGCTCCAAATGCTCTTCTTTATTCTAACTGAAAATTAGAATATCATCAAGATAAACCATCACGAATTTTCCAACATATTCTTTTAAGACCTCATTCATCAGCCTCATAAATGTACTTGGTGCGTTAGTGTGTCCAAAAGGCATCACTAACCATTCATACAACCCACTATTAGTCTTGAACATAGTGTCCCATTCATCCCCCTCTATAATCCTTATTTGATCATATCCACTCTTCAAATCTATCTTAGAAAAATACTTTGACCCACTCAAAAAATCCATCAAATCATTCATATGTGGTAGGGGAAATCTATACCTGATAGTAATCTTATTTATTGCTCTGGAATCGATGCACATGCGCCATTCACCATCCTTCTTTGGACTGAGCACCACTAGTACTGCACACGGACTTAGGCTCTCCTTTATCAGTCCTTTATCCAACAACTCTTGCACCTGTCTCCCAACTTCTTCATTTTCCTGAGGAGTTAGCCTATATCCTGCTTTGTTTGGTAAGCTCGCAGCAGGTATTAAATTTATGTGATGGCTGATACTTCTAATTGGTGGCAATACATTTGGCAATTCATCAACAATAATGTCGACATAATCATTTAGCAAGTTTTTAATTTCCACAGGCAGATTATCTAAATTAGTAGAAGTCAAAATTACCTTGGGTTTACCCACAACAACAAAATGCATTTCTTTCTCCTTCTTGACTTCTCGCAGCAATTCTTTTCCACTAATCATCAAAACATTTTTCCCAGACGTTCCCTTGTCCTCTCCATCATTTAAAGGTAACAATGTATGCTTCTTCCCATCCTTCTCTAAGGTATATGTGTTCCTCCTACCATCATGAACGGCTTTCCTATCAAACTGCCAAGGTCTCCCCAACAATATATGGTACACATCCATTGGCATTACATCACACAATACCACATCTTTATATGTACCAACCCGTATCTCTACCCTGCACTGTTCTATCACCAAGAGTTGATGTCCTTTCAGCAACCAGGACACTTTGTAGGGAGTAAGGTGTACCATCTTAACCAAACCCAATTTCTCTACCGTCTCTGTGGAGACAAGATTGTTAGTGCTCCCACGTCAATCACAACCTTGCAACATTTCTCTTTAGATTTGCACACAGTCCTGAATATACTTTTCCTTTAAGCTGGTTCATTGGCTTCTTTTTCTGCCTTTAGAAATACTCTTTTTAACAATAAAGACTCTCCCACCTCAAGTGCATCTTCTTTCCCCATGACCTGAGGGCTTTCTTCTTTTGTCTCAGTTATATTTACATTCCTTGGATTTGTTGATTTGTTTTGAGGGCAATCCCATGACCCGTGTCCTAATTCTCCACATGTATAACACTGAATTTCCCTTCCTCGGCTTCTACCTCTGGGTCCAAATCTCCCTCTACCAAACTCTCCTCTCTGTGGTGGTCGATTACTGGAACCTCCTGTTTCATTCTGAGAGTTCTGGAAGCTCCTCTTCCTCTTGCTAGACTTTTACCTCTGTTCTTCTAACTTTGCTTTCTCAATATATTCTCCTCTACCTTCAAAGCTACTTGATAGGCACCTTCAATTGTCTTCAGACTTAGCAAACTGATTTCATCTTGTATATCATATCTCAATCCTTTAATATATCTGGCTACCTTTTCTATGTCATCTTCAGCATGTCCTAATCTAATGCTCAGCTTATAAAACTCCTATGTGTACTCTCTGACAGTCATCCCTTTCTGCCTTAAGTTTTGTAACTGTCTGAAAGGTTAACTGGTAATCCTTGGGCATAAAATTACCTTTCAATTTGCTCACCATTTTATCCCACTGCTTAATCTTGAGTTTTCCCTTCCTTTCTGTGGATATTTGTAGCTCATCCCACCAGATGGCTGCATGGCCTTTCAATCTGGTAGCTGCGAATTTCACCTTCTTTTTATCTTCGACCTCTTCATAGTCAAAATACTTATCTAATGCACTGATCCAATCCAACAGCTCTTCCACATTAAGGTTTTCTTCATACAGAGGTATTTCTACCTTTGGTCTTCCACTTGCTTTTGCCAACATCTTGAGAACTTTGACAGCTTCACTTTCTTTCTCTTCTTCTTAGAAGATTCTTCTTCAGCACTGGCATCTCCCTCATCAGGGACTCTCCTCTGAACATTTTCAATCGCTTCCATTCTTGTACGAAGATGTCTAATTTCTTCAAGCAGTACATGTCTAATTTCCCCGACCTATGCCAGCTCCTCCTCTCCCAAGTGGCATATTTGTTGAAGTTCTAAGAACAATACTCTATTCCTTGCTCTGATACCAAATGATGGTAGCTTGTCGCTAATACTCTGTTTCTCAAATAATGAACTACTGCTCTGATTCACTCTCACAGGATTCCAACCCTTTGTTTGATCCACAAGCTTCTGAGTGAGGTTGGCAAATTCAGTTTTTGGAGGCCTTCCTGTAGGTACTTTCTCGAGTTTGATGGCTCATTGGAAAGTAGACACGTGGGGCTACTTGACCTAGGTTCTAGAATTCAAAATGGACTCCTATAAGTCAGTCAAAACCGGACCTGAACTGTCGTGGCGCTTTTGCCTCTGGGGGCTTTTGAGCAATGGCAAACACATATGGTAGAAAATTCGAAATTTAGAGGTCTAGATCATCTAAAGAATATGCAGTTAGGATAAAATACTTACAGTATTGAGGAGATCTATTGATTGATCTTGTTTAGATACATAACTTCTCACAGATACACAATTTATTGGATATCAATCTACAGGATTTCACCATTACATTATAGCAAAATGATTTTCATCAATTGAAGCAAACAATTCCTTGACATAGGATGATGACAAATACACCATGAAACTTCACTTGATCAATTATGAAAAGGAAAAACTAGAAAACAGAAATTGTTCTGGCCCCTAATGGCCTGATCTACATTCAGTCTCTCTCAAAAAATGAGTTCCTCATCTTTCTTAATACTCCTATCTAATTGAATTTCTCAAACAAACCAATCCCTAATTAACTGGCCTAACACACACCTAAGCTAACAAACTTAATCATTTCACTACTAATCTGGGCACTCCAACAACTTTTTACAAACAGATAATAATTGAAGTAAATTTAAGAGGCCCAACCCTCTGTAGTAAATAATTTTGACCGGTCAGGTCCATGGGAATCGATCTCATTTGATGCTCCTGCATCAAATGATCATAGTTGTAAGAGATCTAAAGTCTGAAAAAGGAAACGCCAAAATTCTGGAAGACGAACTAAAGATAGCAAAAGTGTTGAAATTTCTAAGTCTAACACGTCAGAAATTCTTCCTGCATTATCTAGTTTATTTCACCTACTTGTTTATTCCTTAACAAGTTATTTAAAATACTGAAAATAAACACAAATGCAGTCTCAAATCACATATAGATTATCCACTGAAATAATAGACAAACACACAAGAGACACCGTTATTTTTGGACAATTGTCCCCGGAAAAACCCAATGTGGGAAAACCAGTGCAACAGTTCTAAGGGTTTTATTATTAAGCAGCTTTCTTGAGTACAACTAGGGTGCCAAACTGGCTCGCCCAACAGAGATTTCTACACGGTAGTAATACCTCTACTCGGAGGCAGCTATTCAGCAAGTCTTCCCCACAAAAATCCTTTCGGCACTTCCTCTCGGCTCTGCGTCAACTCTGCTAGCCACAGTGTCACTCCTGAACCCTCTACGTCAGCCTTCTACCTCTCTGCATCAGCTTTCCGAACTTTTGCATCACCCACGCAAGCCCCTCAACCTTTGCGTAGTCTCTAGCTGTCTCTACGTAGCTCTCACTGCCTCAGCGTAGCCTCTCCAGGCTCTACGCTGACCCTCAGGAACTATCTCTGCCTCTCTGCTATGTACTCATTGCCCCCCACCACAACTTAAATTACTTGTTTGAATTTTCTCAGCAAACCCCGCTCAAGAAAATCGCATTGACTGATCAATCTTGGTGTATCTCCAACTGACTCTCAAGCCTCCTCTTATAATTTTCCTGTTGAGTCTTCAACGGCCGAGATTAAGTCCCTAATCAACGGCTAAGATTAGATTTGGCTTGATCCATGTCATTTAGAACATTCTCACCTAGTTTTATATTAATACCCATTAATATTTAATTTTCCTAAGTTTAGACTTAGGAACCCCATTAAAAATATTAATTATTT
>APFE031268923.1:231790-259551 GCA_000404065.3 Pinus taeda
ATTATTTTAATATCTCTCTAACCGGGTGGAATTTCCCCAAACCATTTCTGGGTCTTGGAGATCTCATGTGCTTTAGCCTCTCCACCAATTTTCATGGCTAGAGCACATTTGATGCTACCTACCCAACCCTCTTTAGTAAATAATTTTGACCGGTTAGGTCCAAGGGAATCGATCTCATTTGATGCTCCTACATCAAATGATCAAAGTTGTAAAAGATCTTAAGGTTGAAAGAGGAAACGCCAAAATTCTAGAAGATGAATTGAAGATAGCAAAAGAACATGCCAAGAGCCTCTATGAAAAAAATGAAGAATCAAAGGAAGTCATTATCAGCCTTAAAGTACAATTGGAAGAAGCCAGAAAAACTAAAGAATCTCTTAGAAGAGCACTGGAAGAAAGCAACAAGGCAAGTGAAAAGTTAGAATCAAAACTAGTCTATCTACGAAGGAAGCAGAAAAAAGAGGTAGCATTCAGCAAAATTTTGCAAACAATTCTAGAGCATTAGATGAGATTCTCAATAGTCAAAGGGCATATAGTGACAAGACTAGTCTAGGCTACAGAGAAACATTCGAAAAGGGTTCAAGCTCCTCCATGACAGAAAAGTAAATGGACAAAAAACCTATGAAGAAACTACTAAAGGATCTATCAAGCAAGGAATCTTCCCAACAGACCCAAAAGTTCAAGATATACAAAATCAACAAGAAGGTCCTTGGAGAACGGTTCCACGAAGAAGGTTTCCTACCAGGTATCAACCCATCTTTCATGGTTTTTGTAATTCATGTGGAAGCTCTGGACATAACGCTGTAAATTGTCATGCTTTTGGATGGAACGGAAGCAACTTTGGAAGACTCTTTAGGAATGGTTATCCCAAAAGTTCGCAAAAAAATTACAAGCAAAATTACAACAGGTTTGATTACTTAAGAAATGAAGTAGAATGCTATAAATGCAACAATTTTGGACATTTGGCTAAAGATTGTAGGTTTACTGCCCCCCAAAGGGAATCACAACATAATCAAAATGAACAAGTTTGGAAGAAGAAAACTGAAAGATGTGCTCTTGCTCTAAATGCTCAAAGCAAAAAGAATGTATAGTACGTTCATAGTGGTTGCTCAATGCATGTTACTGGAGACAGGAATAAGTTTATATCTTTGAAAGAAGGAAAAGATGGAACGATGTCTTTTGGAAATGATGGATCTACAAATGTTATAGGAACAGGTACAGTCAAGCTTGGAAACAAAGATGCTATAGCAAAAGATGTACTTCTTATTGAAAATATGAATCATAGTTTGTTGAGCGTAAGTCAAAGGTGTGATCAAGGACACCAATGTGAAATAAGAAGAGAGAAATTCAGCCAATTGGTGGCTACTGCAACTAGGACTCCAAATGACATATACACATTAGATGAAGTTGTTAAAAGTTGTTTCTTGGCAAAAGAAGACAAGAGTTGGCTTTGGCATAATAGAAGGATGGGACATATAAACTTTGATAAGCTTGTCAGGATCAGCGAAAAGGAAGTTGTGAGAGAAATGCCAGTGATTCGAAACCAACCAGCACAATATGTAAACATTGCAAGCATGGAAAACAGATAAGAGTTGAATTCAAGACAAAAGAATATTTCACATCAAAACCATTGGAATTGATACACATTGATCTGTGTGGACCAATGCAAACTAAAGGACTGGATGGTGAGTTGTATTTCGTGTCAATGATTGATGATTATACTAGGATGACCATAGTTAGCCTTTTAAAGAAAAAGTCCAAAGCATTTGAATGTTTCAAAATATTCAAGAAAATGGTTGAAAATGACACTGACTTGAAGATCAAATGTTTGCGACCAGATTATGGTGGAGAATTCACATCCAAAGCATTCCAACATTTCTGTGAAGAACATGGAATTAAAAGGTAGTTCACGACAACTAGGACACCACAACAAAATGGAGTTGACGAAAGGAAGATGAGAACTATAGAAGAAATGGCCAAAACCATGTTGAATGATTCAAAATTGGATAACACGTTTTGGGTTCGGGCAATGATACAATTGCGTACATATTGAACAAAGGATTACTTAGGAGCAACTGTGATAAGACCCCATATGAACTATGGAGACGAAGACTAGCAAATGTCAAACATTTTCGTGTATTTGGAAGCAAATGCTACATCAAAAGGGAGGACTAGAAAACAAGAAAGTTTGATTCTTGGGTAGATGAAGGCATCTTTGTTAGGTATTCATGCAAAACAAAAGCATATTGATGTTACAATCAGAGGCTCGACCAAATATTTGAAAGTGTCAATGTAACATTTGACGAAGTTCGTGGATCAAAGAATGAATAAGGAAACTCATCTTCAAACAAATTTGAGACACGAGCGGCTAAATTAGAAAAGGTCAAAGAGGAAGCCCCGAAGCAAGCATAATAGAATAAGGAAGCAATTACCAACCAAGAAGAGACAAGAGATGAACAACAAGATGAATAGCAAGCACCATCGAAGACCCCTAAAGAATGGCAACAAAAGAATCATCCTTCAAATCAAATCATTGGGGATCTCAATGAAGGCATAGGAACTAGAAGAAACCGGCAACTCTGTGCGCCACAACAAGCCCATCTTGCTCTCTTGGACACATTTGAGCCGAAAAACTTTGAAGAAGCCAATCAAGATGAACATTGGGTAGCTGCTATGAATGAAGAGTTGGATCAAGTTGAGAAGAATGATACTTGGGAATAGCTTCCATGACCGAAGGATAAAAATGTCACTGGCACAAAAAGGGTTTTCAGGAACAAGTTGAATGAGGATGGATAGGTTACTAGGAACAAAGCAAGGTTGGCATGTAAAGGGTGTGCATAGGTTGAAGGAATCGATTTCAAAGAGACATTTGCTCCCGTTGCCAAAATGGAAGCTATCAGGATGTTCTTGGCTTATGCATGTTCAAGAAAGAGCAAAGTATATCAAATGGACGTGAAATCAACCTTTCTAAATGGAGAATTAGAACAAGAGGTATATATAGAACAACCTGAAGGATTTTTTCTCACTAACAAGAAAGATTATGTTTGCAGGTTAAAGAAGGTATTACATGGTTTCAAAGAAGGCCCTAAGGCTTGGTATGTCTGTCTTGATAAATACTTGCAAAAACAAGGATTCAAGAGAGGAAGTGTCGATAACAACCTCTATGTAAGGATTGAACAAGATAGCTTGACGAATATTGAAGCATATGTGGATCACATAATATTCGGGAGTAATAATGACAGGTTAAGCAAGAAGTTTGTAGCAGATATGCAGAGTGAGTTTGAGATGTCGTTACTTAGTGAGTTGACATTTTTCTTGGGACTTCAGATATCTTAGGAAGACAAGCGAATATTCATTTGTCAAGCCAAATAAATCAAGGAAATGTTGAAGAGGTTTTAGATGGAAGATTGCAAGTCAGTCAACACTCCAATGGTGGCAGGTTGCAAGTTGAGCATAGATGACTCATCCAAGAATGCGGATGAAAGAATGTATAGATTTATGATTCGCAGTCTCTTGTATGTAACAACTTCCAGGGCAGAGGTGATGCAAACAGTTGGACAAGTAGCACGATTCCAAGTAGCACCAAAAGAATCCCATGTCGTTGTAGTGAAAAGGATCTTTCGATATCTCAAGGGAACAGCAAAATATGGATTATGATACCCTAAAGGAAATGAGTTAACCATTACAGCTTATACAAATGCAGATTGGGCAGGAAGTGTTGATGATTGTAAAAGCACTTGTGGACCAGCTTTCTATCTAGGTGGTCGTCTTGTTTCGTGGTTGAGCAAGAAGCAATATTCAATCTCCTTATCCACAGCAGAAGCAGAATACATAGTAGCAATAGCTTGTTGTACGTAGGTCCTCCGGATGAAACAAACCTTGCAGGATCTTTAAGTGAAGTTTGATGAGCCCATTCCAATATTCTACGATAAAACTAGAGCCATAAGTATCTCCAAGAATCCTGTGATGCATTTAAAAACGAAACACATTCCAATCAAGTACCTTTTTGTTAGAGAACAAGTTGTAGAGAAGAACATCAAAGTTGAATATATTGGGACAAAAGAACAAATCGCTGACATCTTTAACAAACCTTTACCACGTGAGACATTTGAGTATCTTCGCCAAAACCTTGGGATTATCCCAAGTTCCCATTAGAGTCTTCTTTCATCTATTCAAGCAAACAAGGGGAGTCGAGGTAGGTTACAAGTCCGCAGGAGCAAGCAAGTTGTCAGGGGGAGTCGAAGCAGCAGGTCAGGAAGGTTGGAAGCATGATGTCAGGGGGAGTCATGATCACAGGTGGAGTACATGTGTTGCCATCAATGCTAAAGGGGGAGATTGTTGACAAGTGGTTGTAATTGACGTCAACCCAAACAGCACCAAGTGTTTCCCCACCATTTGTTGCTTAAAATGACATGGCATTTCATGGATTATCGTGTCACGATCATTGTAGATAGATTCTTTTCATCGAGATATTTCCAATGGTATGTGGTACGCCACGTAGTTCTTCACAGTCTGAAAGATATTTGAGTTTGAAGTTGGGAACCCCAATTGGTGGGCTAAACCCCCATGAGATTGTGTCATTACTCACATTCATTAGTTGAGGGTAGTAAAATATCTAATTTAAGAGTTAAAGGTTATTTATGATTATTAATAGTCCTAAGATAGGGTATTAAATTATTTTTCCTTATAAGATGTGGCTCTCACCATTTAATAAAGGTAAGAAACCCATAATCAATTCCTCAAGGCCAGCGGCCTTCCTTACTTAGAACACAAGGTTGGTATTGTTTGAAGTTTAAATATTTTAAGACCTTTTGGAGCCCTTACTTATCCTCCAACGGTCACCTTTATGGAGCCCTCCTTTTATACCCCCTTGACATATAAAAAGAGAACTATTCATCTCTTAACATATAAGGAATTAAAATGAATTATCAAAGAGAAGAAGCTTTGAAATGATTCGGACTACCATGAGGCATACATCGCAGGATATCTAGTGAATAGGGTTAGGTCTTTTTCTTGGAAATTTGGATTGTTTTGGTGCAAGTTTATACCGTGAGGAAGTGCGAGTTCGGGTCTATTATTTCAGGTCTCTCTTGGAACTAATCTGGTGTAGGACCTTCTTTTTCAAGATATGTTAAGTTACAAATTTGGAACTGGAGTTTTGTGGATTAAGTTACAAATTTAGAACTTGGCATGACTGTTCCTTTTAGGGCTTCAACTCGTGGTTTCCTTTTAGGTGTTATTTATAGGATCAGAACTACTCCTTAGGGCTCAGATCTGTTGAAGTCTTGGACCTGCATACATCATATTTTGGTTTGGACCTTTAGCACAAGTCATGGTAAGTTTTGGTTTGTTTATTTTTTATTAATTTGAATTTGTTGCAGGTGGAGGAGATCATACACCAGGTTAGTTTGTTTTTGAAGTTACATGAATAGGTTTTCGCTTGGTACAAAATGTTTTAGTATTTCTTTTTGCAGCTATGAGACTTGCTTAAGAATTATGTTATACGCTAAATTGCATACTATCCTATGTAGAATTATTTTAGTGTGGTCTTTGGTCCTAGTATTCATTGTGTGTCTATCTCGTTGCACACTTATTTGGTACAGGGTATTCTTTGTTTTGTTTTGGAAGTTAGGGACTCGCTTGGGTATATCTTCTATTGCAGGTGCAGACATTCTTCGAGTAGGAGAAGAACATCCTCATTACTTACAACAATATGAATCATCTACAGCAGTTCAGAGACAATATGTTATAGCATCACTATTTACTACTCAAGTGAAGTCAGAATTTTGACCAAGAGTTTTTGAGCAGTCACAAACTTGAAGGAAGAATAATGACAACAAGACAAGGTCAAACATCATGGAAAGAGTCTTTTTGAAGGTATCATATTATCAAAGGCGGAACTAGACACTTTCGTGATTTCGCATTCATTAAAGGTAGAGCAGACACATCAGTCTTATCATCATCAAGGGCATTTTGTACAAGCAGTTCAATTCATTATATCTTGTTGAAAGCCAGAAATTCCTTGATAACTCTACTCCTCAATCTACTCTCCCTGGTCTCCAAAATAGCCTCAGGCTCAAGAACCAGATGTCCGTCATCATCCAACGGAGGTAGCTCACTAGTTGTTGTCACATGTTGTCCCAATACCTTCTTGAGGCATGAGACATGGAAAACGTTGTGCACCTTGCTGCCAAGTGGAAGCTCTAGCTCCTATGCGACCTCACCAACCCTCTTGCTCACCTTGAAGGGCTCATAAAAACGCGGTTGTAACTTCTCGACCCCCTTTTGCTTCAGCGTGGATTGCCTATATGGCTGGAGACGCAAGAAAACCAAGTCTCCCACCTCAAAATGTCTCTCGACCCAATGCCTGTCTGCATACATTTTCTGTTGATTTTGGGTTGTCTGCAAATTATCTTTGAGAACCTTAAGGATGTTTTGGCTCTCCTATATCCAATCTTTGGCCCTTGGGGCCCGACTGTCTCCAAAAACAAGGTCAACAAAAGATAAAGCATCATATCCATATAAGCCTCGGAAAGGTGACATACCAATAGACATATGATAGGTAGTATTGTAGCAATACTCCTCCAAGTGCAACCATCTCGCCCAAGCTCGTTGTTGCTTTGTCACGTAATTCTGCAAATATCCCTCTAGCCACTTGTTAACTATCTCGGTTTCTCGTTTGTCCGAGGGTGGTAGTTGGTACTGGGAGTGAGCTTTGTGCCCACCAACCTGAAGAGCTCCTACCAAAATGCCCCCATGAAGCGATTGTCCATGTCACTGACTATGGTCTTGGGGAGACTATGCAACAGGAAAATCTCCCTGAAGAATAGCTCCGCAACTTGCGAAGCAGTGTACCTGGTGGGGATAGCAAAGAAGTGGGTGTACTTCGTCAACCGGTCCACCACCACATATATACAGTCACGGCAATGCACCACAGGGAGTCCTGTAAGGAAGTCCATCGAGATGCTCTCCCACTTCCCCTCAAGAATGGGAAGCGGCTGCAGTAACCCAGCGGGATGAGTCAACTCCCCCTTGTTCCTCTGGCAGGCCTCACACTCCCGCACATGTCTCAACACATCCCCCTTGAGGCCCCTCCAAGTGAAATGCTCCCTAACTATCCTGTAAGTCTTCAGGAACCCCTGATGTCCTAATAATGGTGAATCATGTGCTGCAAGGAGAATCTTCTCCCTCAACTGTGAACATGGTACCAAATATATGCGCCCCTTGTAGTAAATGACATCATCCATCACCCAGTAGCGCTCATCCCCATGAATACCATCTGAGATCTCACACGCCTGTCGATCCTTGGAGGACTCCACCAAAAGAGGTGCCTTCCAATCATGGAAAATGCTCATGAGTGAAAGTGTCGAGGGCCTCCTACATAGGGCATCTGCCACTATGTTCTGCTTGCCCTTAACATACTCTATGTCAATATCATAGGCCTGAATCCTACTGACCCACTTCTGCTACCTCTCATTGAGGCCCTTCTGCTCCAAAAAGTGGTGAAGACTGTTATGATCAGTCTTCACTCTAAACATGTTACCCACCAAGTACTGTCGAAATTTGGCCAATGCATGCATAATGGCCAACATCTACTTGTCGTAGATAAAATATAGCCTCTCATGACTAAGCAATTTCCGACTCTCAAAAGCTATCAGGTGGCCTCCCTGTGACAACACTGCGCCAATGCCCTCACCTAATGCATCACACTCCAAGGTGAATGGTTGTGTAAAATCAAGCAAGGCCAACACCGGGCCACTGCTGCTCAAATGTTGCTTGCGCCCTATCTGTCCATGCGAATGCCCCCTTATTGGTCAAATCTGTGAGGGGTGCTGCTAGCTATGAGAAGCCCTTTACGAACTTCCTGTAATATGTGCAAATGCCCACAAACCCCCTCAACTCGGTCACATTTCAGGGAACTGGCCAGTCCCGGATGGCTGATCTTATCCTCATGCACACACACTCCATCCTCTCCAATAGCGTCCCCCAATTAGAGCATCTCAGTCAACCCAACTCGCACTTTGATAGCTTCGCATAAAACTATTGCCCCTCCTAAATATGAAGCACCTCCCCTATATGTTGTAGGTGTTCCTCCCATGTCTTGATGTAAATCAATATGTCGTCAAAGAACACCAGCACGAACCTAAGCAACATATGGTTCATGCAGGACTGGAATGTAGCATGCGCATTGGTCAGCCCAAAGGGCATAACCAAGAACTCAAAATGGCCATAGTGACATCTGAAAGCTATCTTAGGGATATCCTAATCCCTCGTCTGAATTTGATGGTACCCCAACCATAAGTTTATCTTAGAGAAGTACTTAGCTCCTCTAAGCTCATCCATAAGCTCATCTATGCAGGGAATGAGGTATCGGTTCTTTAGTGTCTTCTTATTAAGAGCCTGGTAGTCAATGCACATCTGCAATGTCCCATCCTTCTTCTTCACCAGAACAACTAGTGCTAGGCCTAATGTGCCTCAATGCCAGCAATTCCTAGATAGCTCGCTCAATCTCACCCCAATAAGCCTTGGGATGCATGTACGGGGCTGTGATCACTACCTGTACCCCTAGCTCTAGCTCAATAGTGTGCTCAAACCCCCCTGTCAGGTGGCCTCCCTGGTGGGATGTCCCAAAATACTGTCGAATATCTGCCTAGGATGGCCTGAACGTCTAGATGTGGTGGTTGAGGCTGACCCCCTGCGTCTAAAATCCTTAGCTCGACTTCCCACTCAATGTCTCCATGCCTCAAGTTTGCCTCCATCTTATGTGTTGAAATTGTTTGTGGTAGAAACGAGTGCATGCCTCTCCGCACAACTAACTTCCCATCCAATCCCATGAACTCCATCTCCAATCTCTGCCAATCTGTGGTAACTCGCCCAAGAGAATAGAACCACTAGACACCCATCACCACATTGGTGTCTAGAACATCAACCACGAAGAAGTGGTCAGTGACTGAATAGTTCCCCATGATCACTGTCAAAGAGGGAACATACCATGTGCACTACATGGTCCTGTCTCTTGGCACAATTACTGAGAAGCCCTCAAAATCCTTTGTGGGAATGCCCCTCCTCTGTACCATTTGTGCATCAATAAAGTTATGGGTGGCCCCACTATCCACCAATATTGAGACACACTGCCCTTGCACGATGCCTCTGATCCGTAAGGTCAAATATCTAGGAACCCCACGCAATGAAGCAAGCACTCCTCCAGAAGGTGCAAAAGGTGCTCCCCTGGGTGGTGGTAGTGGTGGTGGTGGTGGTGGTGGTCCTCCTACTGCATGCAGCTCATTGTCACCTCCATTTACCCCTTGCTCTACATCATCCTCATGGTCACTATCAGAGAAGACCTCAATATAATGGGCCTTGCTTGTGGTGCATATCTATCGCATGGGGCCCAAGGCTCTTCGCAAGTGAAGCATAGTTTCCTCCACCGAAGGTCCCTCCTAGTCTCCTCATCCAACCCCCCACATGTGGCTGCCTCACACTATGGTGGAGGTCTAGTGTCCCTGCCCCTCTACTAGAATATAGGTCTGGTGAGTACCTGCGCTCTACCTACTGCATCCTGCAAGGTTGTGGGACTGTTGGTTCTCACCAAGCTTCTAAGTGACTCTACTAACCCCTCCACAAACAAGAAAAGTTTCTTGGCCTCCGATAAATCTAGCACCATCACCGATATCCTCACAAACTCCGCGATATATGCCTCGTCACTACTGGTTTGCTTGAGCTGCATTATAACTCCCCAAAGTGCTCTCAAAACCCTCCAATAGCCTCCGTGTGAACTCCTCATAGGTAGTAATACCTGCATGCCGCAAGGTAGCCAATCCATGAAACCACCAATTATGAGCCTCTCCCTCCAAGTGCAAAGTGGCAATCTTGATTGCCTCTATCTCTGTCATTTGGTTAAGCTGGAAATAGACATCCAGCTTCTAAACCCACGCCTTGACTGAGCTCTTAGAAGAGCCATCAAAAGTTGGAAAGAATTACCTCCCCACCATGCACTATAGATCAGTACCATGCATATAAGCTCCCCCACTCGGCCCCTTGTTCTTGTTGTTATTCTTGAGTTGGCAGAAGTCTTTGAAGGTGATGGCCTCTCTAAAATCAGTCCCATATGAATGGTACTCCAAAAATTAATCTCCCATGGGCATATCCTCTTGCCCCTGCTGGCCTCGAGAGCCAGATGCTAGAAATGTAGGGATAGTCAACCTAGGTGGTGCGCTATAGATGTGAGGCGTATTGTGTGGGTTTGTGGCCTGGTGGCTCGAGTGCCCCTGGGGATATGTGTAATGACCCAGCTACTAGTACAAACGAAATGTGAATTATTAGCATGCATACGAGGCATGCATATGATAGCTACATATGCACACGTCGCCTATACTACACTAATATTCATATTAAATTATGAAGAATTTCCAAGCATTGGATAAAAGACATAATTGTTGAAGATACTAAATAAATACCTAACTCGCAAAAATATATTGAAATATGTACTTTGTGTGTGTCGTCATCATAATAGGTAACAATAGAATATTATTCAAAATAAAAGATTAATACTCTATACTATTCAAAATTAAAATGGAAAATAAACTATATAAATAAAAGGGACAAGTATAAATGAAAGGAATGAACATTTAAAAGGATATTATACATGTTATACAAAAAAAAAACAAACAAAAAAAGGAATGTGATATGTTATCCTACCTAACCCAACCAATTCATAAAGGCATACTACAATATTATTATTGTGGAGGGTGAGTAATATAATACGTATAAGTTCCAAAGGTAATGAAGAAACATGTCACCTTAAAGAGAGACCACCACATCCAATTATAAATGCCTTACCTTCCTCACGAAGCCGGCACAAAAGGAGAGGCGGTCATGCAATCGACTGAAAGTTCAAGAAGAGCCTCAGGGAAAAATATAAAGGGAACAGAGATGAAGTTTTGAGGGAGGAAAATTTTGGGGGAAGAAGGAAGGAGAACAAATTTAACAAAGAGGACAAACAGTAAGGGTTGAGCCTTGATTGTACTGAAGTTTTTGGTCATGGGGGATCAGATTGCATCAATTGGGAAGCATTCTAAAACTGAGTACCTAGGTTGTATCCAGTTCGACAAGGAGGTTTTGGTTGTTTTGGTAACGGAAGCGGGAACAGGAGCAAATCAAAGGCATCTTCAACCACAAGAACCCAGGTAGGTACTCAACATCAAATTGATAAATTCAGAAATTGTTATATTATGTTTTACACTTTAAATTTAAGGCCTTACAGTGTGAGGTGCCTGAACCCTCTCCCAAATGGAGATCTCCCTGGCTGCCCTAACCCTTGTTATTGTTTTTGTTCTGCTATCTCAACTCATCAATACCCTTGGCCAAATCATTGATATCCTTCAAGAGGCTTTGGGCAAACTCCTCATCTCTCTTATCTTTGTTATTAAGATTATCCCCCATGTCTGGTTCCTCAACCTCCTACTCAAGGGTTTCTGGGTCCGGAGTAATGTGTAGCTCTCTTTCCCTACTTTTGTACATCTGTCTCCTGTGAGTGATATTATGCTTGTTGTCTGGTATCATAGAATAAAGGGTCCCCCATAGGCTGAGCCAAGATTATTGCTTTGATACCACTGTAATATTCCTACTAGGAAATACAATGATAAACAAAGCAAAATTTGTACATTCAACACATAAAACTAAACATGCAATAAGTGATCCACAAATTCAACCAAAAGCTACGCAGATCTGAGCCATTTTATTATATATGCAAGAGGAAAGTACAAATCTGAATGGAATGTGTGCACCTGAGCTTGCTAAAGCAAGCTTGACAACCGCAGGTGAGAAATTGTGTTTCCCAACTGCTAGGAAGTACTTCCCCTTCTACTTTTGTGTTGGCACTAGAAATTTTTACTCTGCTGGCTAGAAAGAAGTTGTTGTTAGGCCCCTCTAAAGTGCTCAAAAAATTATGAGAAATTAGCCTTGGTCTCTCCTCAAGAAACACACAAAGACCCAGAAAGGGTTGGGCCTAATCCCAACCTCTAAAATTCACCCCAATTATAGCATGCTCCTCAACCAGTTGGATAATTCGAACCCCTAGGAAACCCTATTGCACAAGTCCTCCAAAATGTTGAGTAATTTCCCCAAAAATTATCCTTATGCCTCCAAACCAACTCAGCACCCAAAATCTCGGAATGAGCCCTCACAACGAGTGGGCCTCACCAATGACTACGCAGGACTAATCCAGTCACTTCTGCGCTAGCCCAGATGAGAGAAATTCAGCCTACAATGTAGCCCCTCCAACCACTGGAAAATCCCCTGCAAAAATGTTGTTAGATCCCAAGGGAATGTACTCCTAAATTCCCTTGAAATGATGTTGCTCTGTAGCTCACTCTCCTCAAAAATGCATGGTCCCTTTTTGTGCCCATTCCTGCTCTAGAATGCCACAAATTAACCTTTAGAAATGCCTTTGGAACAACTCCTCAATGCAACAATGGCTCTCCTTAGGTGGCACTTGAAGTCCACCAAAGAAAGAATTGAGTTTTCCCCTCGGAAAGCTCGTGTGTTGAACAACACTAAGACTTGGCTCAATAGCTCAAGTGTGCTAGGTAAGTTCGTTTGTCAAAGATTCAAAAGCCCCAAAATGATGCATGCTTCCCTTATTTATCCTTAAGCTTCCTTTTCTCCATGTGGGTACCAAGCATCGACTCCCTCTTGACTTTCTCCCTCCAAAAGTGTGAATTGTCTAAGGGGTGTGTATTTCCCTTTTGGGGTGGCCCCCACCATCCATTAAGAGTTCTATTTGCCTCTTTTCCCCTATGTTGGAGCCTTCCTTAGTCAAAAATTGCAAGTAGGGTCCTCCAACCCACTTTCCCTAAGTTGAAAACCAAAAATGTCAAAATTGAGCAAAATTGCATTTTCACTTAGCAATATTTGCTAAGTGGGAATATCACACTCTCATCCTAGAATTGAATAACCCAAAGATACATTGTTTGTGCATGTGACTTCTATAAATAGGAGAGAATTGGAAATAAAGAACAATTACAACAACATTCAACAAAAACAAAAACAAAAAAGCCATGAAGCATTTATTCAACTAAAAATAGTTATTACATACAGACAACACAGAAGGAAATATGACACATGGTATAGAATGACATTGCATCCACTTGTGACGATAATTCAAACTAGGGGAGATGGACTCTTTATACTCATAAAGTTACATGTACACAACAATTGGGGAATACAATCATACATCCAACTAATTATGACTTCCAACAAGAACTTCCTAATGACTTCTTCATAATGACAACCTCATAACTTAAAACCCATTCATAGAGTGATAAAGTAATTACATCATCATGACATAATAATATTTCAATGATCTCATGTATAAGTCACTAAAGGACAAGACAAAGTATAATGCAGTGACTAATTTGGGCTGAAGATTAGGAGAACAAGATCCTACAATTTGAGTACATGCTGGTTTGCACTGTGCCCACAACGAACAAGAGATCATGTGACAGAAACATGAGATGAATATTTTATTTACAAATTATAAAAGGTAGCTCCTCTATATCTCCAAGAAATATGGAGAAAACAGAAACTAAGAATGTTCGCATAAAGATCATGAAGAAGTATTTTCCAAAAGACTATTCATAGTAAAACAAAATAGTATTTATAGACATATAGAGATGTGCGCCAGGAAAAATCTGTTTAAATACATGCTTCAAAATTAATTCTACATTAATGACTGATTTTAGAATTTCTCCTTGTCAAGACTAGGAAAATTATTCCTTGTTATAACAATATTAAAGCTAGGCTGTCTGTCATCTAGTCAATAACCTGTGAAATGAAGAAATGTTAACCCTAGTTTCTTCCTTACCACAAAAATCATAAAATCACCTAACGAACCTTCTGGTCAATATCCCGGTCAAGAAGGTCATTCACTGTGCAACCAGAGCCTCGTAGAAGCAAAGCTCCCAGTCCAAACAATGACAGCATTTTGACATCAGGTAGATTTCCAGGTGGTGCAGCCAAGGCAATGGACCTAAATGAATTGAAGAAAATTATGAGAGCGATCACAAACTTTGTTATAATCATTTAAATATTTAAAAGAAAAACACACAAAATTTGACAGAATATAGCTTATCACAATCTTAAGAAGTTAAAATTAAAAACCAGAATTCGTGCATTATTGATAATCATACAATACTAGTATATGTAAAGACAGTCATGTTTTCTCAAAGACAAACAATTTAGCAATACATAATTTTAGTTAATATTCAGGAATAACGGTAAGCATGAGAAAACAAAAAATTGAAAATTATATCATTGTCAGATCAAATCAATCATAATGCCCGAAGATTCTGTAGAATGAATACACCTTAGAAAACATCTGAATATATAAATATCTCAGATTTGCATTTGAAACACTCTATAGAGAAGCATATTAGAGGGCAATAAAAAGCATATTTCTGGTTAGAAAATATGTATGGAGTTCAAGAACATTGAATCAGATTAAAAAATATATAGTTTTTAAATCTTGATGTAGAAAATCCACGGAAATCTGCAACTGCTCTAAGGAACAATCTGAAAGATAGTTTCTTTTCATTAGGGCACAGATTTCCTCTACTTATTTGCAGCGGAATATGAACAGAATTAAACACAATCACTCAATAATCAACACACAAAAGCTTATAAGGAACCAACTGGGAAAACCCTTTGCTTGTTTGAGAATTTTATTGATAGAAGAATGAGCAATAAATCTCTTTCAACTCAGCAGAAAACACAATGGTTCTCCCTGCCTGAACTAGGCTTGAAACACATGCAAGTAGCCTGATCCTGTCTCCCTATTTCTATGTGCATAGGCTTCTCCTATTATTTAGGGAATTCTCCCTAAATCCTTGCGAAAATCCCTAGGGAAATTCCTCCTCAAATCTGCGCACAAGCTTCTCTTGCACACTTTTCCTCTCACAAGCTCACACACACAAACCTGTGCTCTCTATTGCCTTGTCTCACCAACTCGTGCTCACCGAACAATGATCAATTATGTGCCTTCATCCTCCTTATAAGCTTTTCGAATAGGCTAAATCTGGCAAGTTGTATTTTAGGAAGTCGACTTGTGATTGATGAGTTAATTGAGTCTAACTAACTCTTGTAACTCGTCTAGTCTCAATTTCTAGTTGAGACTCAATCACTTGTCCTTTTCCCAAATCTAACTCGCACTAGAAGACAACAATTGAGCCTTGCACTTCTGCTCATTAGACAAATTGCTTCATGAACTGTCCTAGCTTATAGGAATTCGTCCTAAATTTTAGGAACACGCACATGCTAAGGAAAACTACTTCTTGGTCTCTTTGACTAAGGCACAAGTCAAAGAAGGACCTTTCTCGCTACTATTTTCAACACTCCCTCTTAGCAAGTAAGGTGCTTCTGGAAGAACCTTGTCCACTTGGATCTGTCGCCAACACTACCATGTTCTTCATTGTTGCAGTTGCTCCCTCTGAACTAGAAGACCTCCCTGCTTTCTTCTACAGACCCTGATCTGAAGACCTGTTCTTTCCCACGAGGCTTTGTAATTCAATCACTTCAGTCATAAGTGCCATGTACCCTTTGTACCTCTATGGCCGCTTCTTCTGGCTGAAGGCAATAATGGGGGATCCAACTCTATCTTGATCTCCCTTAAACAAATCCTCTGCACACTTGGCTTGAACTCTCCCTATACTAGGAGACTCTGACTAAGTGGCTGCCTCCAGTTGCCCTGGGCCATGGTCATCATCATCCTGTTGGTCGGCCCAACTGCCAACTATCTTAGACTCAAACTGGGAACCTAGCTAAGGCTCCATCTTGAGAGCTCTACCCTGCTCTCGCTCAACCACCACATCTCTACTTTGAGAACTCCCTGCCTTGCTGCTCAAGGTTGCACCTATCTCTACCTGCAAATTGTAGTGATTGTTCACCCTCACACCTATTTGCTTCTTACATCTAGAAGCTAAGTGTAAGAGGTACACCTTACCTCTATTGAAGATGATATCATATCCCCTGTCCTCAAATGTAGCTACAAAAACAAGATTCTGCCTCAATCCTGGAACATAAAGAACATCTCTGAGATGAAGAGGATTACCTGACTCCCTCTGAAAACTGATAGTACCAACTCCTCTAGCTATATATTGACCATCATATCCTAGCTCAATCTGAAATTGCATGTCCTTCTCCTTCAGATGGCTGAAACTCTTCTTGTTCCCAATCATGTGGAAGGATGCTCCTGAATCAATATAACATATACTACTACCTGTTGAGCTTGCCATGCAAGCAATTAATGAGAAATCTTTCTTGAACTAGGCAGAAAATGCAACTACCTTCGTTGATGCAGCTACATGATCCTTACTAGACTCCTTCAACTTAGGACACTTAGTGGCATAGTGTCCAAACTCATGGCAATGAAAGCACCTGATCTTGCTTAGATCCTTCTTCTTGCCCTTCTAACTAGACTCGACCTCTCCTTGGCCCTTCTTGCCATTGGCCTTTCTTGCCAGGGCAAGGTTCTCCTCGTCCAATGTCATAACTGATCTACCATCTCTAGTCCCTCTCCAGATCTCTTCCTGAACACAATCAATCCAAAACCTTTCCCAATTGGGAAAATTTTCTCTCCCATTAACAACATCCTAGAAGCCTTGCCAAGACTTGTGAAGTCCAAGTAAAGAAAAACTCACAAGGTCATGATCAGAGATACAATCACACCCACACCACCCAATTCATCTCGTACCTGAGTGAACCTTGACAAATATGTGACGATGGGCTCACCCGGATACTCCTCAGCTTCTCCTTAAGAGCAAGCTTCCTCATATCACTAGTACTCTGATATATTTTTTTATGGCATCGAACATCTAATATGTTGTCTTCTTGTCATGGATATGAGGTACTATATGATCTCTCACCCCTTCTAGAATAATCCTCCTTGCCTTGATATCATTCTTATTATTTTGGGCCAATTGTTGGGGATCTTGAGTTGGCGCTATCGCCTACTTGATGAACTATCCCACCCCATTATCTTCTAGCACTATCGTGATCCTCCCTTTTCGTAGAACAAAGTTCTATGCCCCCTCTAAACAATGTTTTTCTGTCAACCCTTGGTACGTCATCTTGCTTCCCAGAGAGCTCTCCAACATCTGCCCACTAACAGCCTTATAATCCTTCACAAGAAGTTGTACTTGGGGCTCAAATAATTTTGCCTCTTCTATCAATCTTGTAGTCCTTCACAAGAAATGAACTTTGCATTGAATAGACACCTAGCAGCCCTCCAATCTTCTCTTAAGCTACCACCAAACAATTTTGTCCCACACTGGAACTTCACCAACCTAGCAAACATCAACATGGAAGAATAACAACATACTTTTTAGCAAACTTCTTCTACCCTTATCCTTCTCGGCCCTATGCAATAATTTTTGTGAATTTTGGCACTGGTAAGGACTTGCTGATAGTTTACGTTAGCCATCCAATTTTGGCACAAATTACCTCAAAAAATACTATGTTATTTATTCTCCAAAGCTCCTCCCTTCCTACATTAATTCCTGCCCTTCCTTAAACTATTGTTCCATCACTTTATAAGCACAGAGCAGCCCTAAACTAGGGCATGAACCCTCCTGTAATAACACAAAAAATTAGACAACCTATCCACAGAGAATAGGCCCCAAAACCATGCTCGAAAATAGCCCAAATCTGCTCTTCTTCCTGTCGGCCTACTCCCGACCAAACTCGACCTTCCAACCAATCACAGGAAAGACAACCAATCCCTTCTCACCTTCAGCTAGGCTCCAATGGTTTGCGACCAACTGGGAAATGTCTTCTCCTTAAGATGCTCATTCTTGTGTTGAATTTAATTTTGTTCCACGCTCTGATACCATGTAGAAAATCCACAAAAATCTGCAACTACCATAATGAACAATCTTAAAGCTAGTTTATTTTCATTAGGACACAGATTTTCTCTACTTATTTGCAGCATAATAGGAACAGAAATAAACACATTCTATCAATAAAAAAGACACAAATTTCTAGGGAAACCCTTTGCTTGTTTGAGAATTTTATTGATAGAAGAATGAGCAATAGATCTCTTACAATACAATATTGTCTCAACAAAAAACATAATGGTTCTCCCTGCTTGAACTAGGCTTGAAACACCTGCAATTATCTTGATCCCACCTTCCTATTTCTATGCACATAGGCTATTCCTATTATTTAGGGAATTATCCCTAAATCCTTGCGCAAATCCCAAGGGAAATTCCTCCTCAAATATGCGCACAAGCTTCTTTTGCACGCTCTTCCTCTCACAAGCTCACACACACAAACCTGTGCTCTATATTGCCTTGTCTCACCAACTCCTACTCGCAAAACAATGACCAATTTTGTGCCTTCATCCTCCTTATAAGCTTTTCGAATAGGCTAAATCTGGCAAGTTGTATTTTAGGAAGTCAACGTGTGATTGATGAGTTAACTGAGTCTAACTGACTCTTGTAACTCATCTAGTCTCAATTTAGAACTGAGACTCAATCACTCATCCTTTTCCCAAATCTAACTCGCACTAGAAGACAACAACTAAGCCTTCCACTTCTGCGCATTAGACAAACTGCTTCATGACCTGTCCTAACTTAGAGGAATTTGTCCTAAATTTTAGGAGCTCGTGCATGCTAAGGAAAATTGCTTCTTGGTCTCTTTGACTAAGGCACAAGTCAAAGAAGGACCTTTCTCGCTACTATTTTCAACACTTAAATCTACATTTTATGACACAACTGCAAATTATGGAGAGGAAGTATGATCAAAGAAAACTAGCAGAAAATCAAGGAACATGAACTTTTAAGTCACTTCGATATTGTCTAGTTTTCTCAAAATATCTTATGATCAAATAAACAGAGATAGAGTTGCAATGAACTAGGACAATCGAAATAAAATAAATTGATTGCAACCAATTGAGATTTCCCATGCTTAATAGCATGGGGCATTGTTGCCGCCTTGCATGCACGCCTAAGTTAATGTGGGAAAAATCCCCAACCCCACTAGGTGTGGCATTGGTGGCAAAGCTCAGAGAAGGGGTTGTCACCTAATCTCGACTCTCTCCGTTTAGGCTCTCTATTAGCTAAAGCCAAGGGGGTGGACCCTAAGGAAGATACTAAAGAAAGGCTTATTAAACTAACAAGTTCTAAGAGATAATTATTGGATAAATTAGATCATCAACCATTCAATAACTTGAAGTATAACTTGAAGCAAATAGAAACTTAACAAGTACAAATGATCATAAGCATGTAATTGACATTAAAATGTAAATATATCCAAGTGACTCAACAATGTATCCTGCGAGGAAAATGTAAGTATACCAGTGCCAAAATATAATCTTGCAAGAAATGAAATATATGCTAGAATAAATAAGAGTACTTGCAATAATGGAAATATCTTCAAGATACAACAAAATCAAATGGAATGAAAAGCTGCAAGACAAACATTAGTGAACCAAAACCAAAGCTACAATATGATGGTACAATTTTGAAAGGAAAGCACTTAAATAAAATTGAGAGCTTGCAAATAAATATTGCTTGTACTTGACAAAAGGAAATTTGCTCACATATAACAGTGATATAGCATCAATAAAACTTTAAACTTGATCCAAATGAGCATAAGCAAAGTACAAGAGAGAAACTAAAGTACTTGCAAATGAAAGAGATGTAAGTGCTTGTTATCGCTCCAAGAAACTCTCCTAGGTTGTAGCTCGGAGATGCCTGGTAACATATAATCTTCAATATTGTTCTCGGAACTAGTGGAATGGATGGTGGTTTGGTTCAAGCTAGATAACCACTTCAACTTTGTTTTCACTCCAGACGTGCATGAACACCCCCAGCCTACAAGGCTTTAGACCACTAATGCTCAATAGTTTGTAGGTTAAGTGAATAAATGAAGAATACTAACCACACCAGCAGATGCATACATAACATATGATGGCCAGCTGCAACCAGTGAAGGAAGCTTGCAAATCTAATCTATCTAAGCAGAGATAAGATGACAGTTATCTAGCATTAGATACAGAAAAAATATAAATGATCTATTCAATAGTAAATCCCATTCACCAATGCAGAGATAAGATGACAGTTATCTAGCATTAGACATAGGAGAAAGCATGAATAAACCTATCCAGATGCAAGTTTAGAACAGAGGGGAAATGGACATTGAACATGTAACAGCAAAAGAAGCTTGTATTACTGAGAATGAAGATGAGACACTGCAAGGAACAGAATATCTACAATCTCCAGAAGTTGAACCCTGATTACATCTTGCTTCAAGCTATTTATAGCTCTTTACAATGCTCTCCAGACCTTTAGGGTTGGAGTTGTCTTAATCTATCCCCTACTGTCTTTAACTACCTGATTGCGTACGACACAATTCTCGTTCCATCACGAAAACGGTAATTAATTCTGGTACAGAGCTGCCCTGTTAGGTGGCTAGTTTGATTGTGCCAGTGGAGCTCCATCATTGTTTAATTCTATTTGTTGGATCGTGCTGTGTCCTTCTTCCTTCAGCCATGCTTTCTGTTAATTCGGTTTAGCGGTCAAACTGTCACAATATTGATAGAGTCAACCACCTTCTCCCCCAGGTAACTGATAGGAAGTGGGGTACGAGGTGCATGGGTGGGAGGACGTGTCAAATTGGACGGATGGAGAAATGACAGAGTGGAGGAGGACAAGCAGGAGCGATCATGAACGAGGGCCATTGGATCGCGGGGAAGGCACAGTGGAGATCGGGCGCGGGAGGTCTACGGTCGTGGTGGAAGCGGAACATGTCCGAGCCATTAGATCTCGAGTGAGCAGATTGGACAGTTATCAGGCGGTGGAGGTGTGCAAATGATAACGTACAGGGGCGGTTTTGTTCGGGCGGTTATGGTTTCTATCGGAAGGGCATCAGGCGGTAAGTGGTAAATGGCAAAGTCCGCCCGATTCCACTTAGTGGATGACACATAGCAACGGAGGAGAGAGAAAAACCACCTTTATCGGGCGGGTACTCTTCTCGCTTGTTGCTCTCGTGATATGGGTAACAACCGTTAGATCTAGCGGGGGTGATCTAATGGCGGGGAATGATCGGGCATGTTTTGTTGATCGGGTGAAACGTGGGCCGTCGGATCGGCGGGGGAAGATCAGCGGCGGAGGGACACAGAGGTACAAGATGTCCTTGGGAAATGTGCAGAGGGCGCGTAAGACAGGAAGGTAGGGTTTTGCGGGGGTTTTGGGTTAATTTGCTTAAGGCCAAGGCGAAAGAGGGTTTCGTTGGGATGTGAGGGTTGGGTTAGGAAACGAGCAGAATGAAATGTAAGTGGGAGAGTGAGGAAAGTGGGGTAATGGCCCGTGTGGGGCCCTCTTTTGGGAGAACAAAGCAGACTATGTCCTTACTTTAGCCTTCAAAACGTCAGCGCTGCACCTCAGGGCTAACAGTGCTTCCAAAATCTATTGCATGTATTTGAGAAAGAGCTATATGATGAAATGCTCAATGAGATTCCAACTTCAAATGCATGCAAGATGAGTCATCCAAAATTGCAAGGTGTTTATGTGCTAAGGTGCTCTTGGTTGATTTTAGTTAATGCCTATTCTAGGGTGTTACTTCCCCTCGATTCCTTCAACTTCGTAAGGACTCGAGGTGGTTGCAAGAAGGCTAGGATGAGGAAGCAAGTGCTTCATTAACAATACCCCCTAGTTCTTCAATACAAACCGCATGCCTTCGTTCCTACAAGGGACTTGGCCACAAGAGAACTGTGAAGTCATGTCTTTTACCTTTCCTCCAAACTCAAATCTTGGGAAATTGAATGATGGTTAGGGAAAATTTCCTAAAGGTCTATCAACCAAGCTTATGCTTGGTGGTTAATTTTAGAAAATGTAAAAGGTGCAATGGAGATGTAAATGATTAGAGGTGCCTTGCAAGTAGAGATAGTGCTCCCAAATATGAGATGCTTCAAAATAACTCAAGTAAATATGTTCATTCACAATTAAGGCAATGAAGTACTTGCATGAACAATGGAATGAAATTCAAATGGTGTCAAGAGATAGCTGAAAATTAGATGATAAAATCACCAAATTTACATCAATATGGAAACAATATTAGTACATGAAAATGACCTTGCATGAAAACTATGAAACAGTCACATGAGAGGACATATAAATCAGCAACTAAATAAAGTATATCAGCTGCAAGAAATCAGATTTATAATGCTTAAATGAACAATGTAAAGTGAAAATTAGAATCATTAAACTAGCCCAAGTAAGCATGTGAATTAGTAGACAAGCTAATGAGTGAAAGAAAGAGTTTTAAGCTACTTGCAAAAATCAGAAAAGTAACTTGAAGATGGAATGCAACCAAACACAATGCCTCCTACTAAATGAGGAGATTGGGATGCCAAGGGGATGATCCCAAAGCTCCCTCAAAGAAACTTTTATTTTATTATTAAATATGAAGCCCTCTAGTAGAGAATGGGGAACTTAGGCCTTAAGGAGAGTTTACAAGTAGCTCCAAAGAGCAAATTCTCCTTCTCAAGAGAGATCAATGAAACAAGGAAAGAAAGTACAATGCTTATTATGAAGGTACAATGAGAAGTTCCCAATGGAGGAACTTGCTTTCCTCAAAGAGATAAGATCTTGATAACTCGACTTTCTTGGTCTTCAAGAGGGAAACGTGTGCATGAGGAGAAGAGAAAGAAGTGTTAATGAGAGAAGAGCTTGATGGATGAGAGAGGTCCCAAAAGTATCTCTTTGATCTTCAAGTCTCAACCTACAAAACTCCTCCAAATGATATTTCGATCAACATTTCAATCCTCCCTTAGGTCTGTGCAAGACATGAGGGAAAACAAGAAATAAGATCACAAATAATCACAAGTAATATACACTATAAAACAATTGCATGCAACAAGAAAAGGAAAGGACTTCCTCTCTTGCGCAAGCACGGAAAGGCTAAGCCTTTCCTATGAGCTCTAAAAGCTAGATAGCATCAAGTAAAGTGCATTAAATTTATCAAAATAAACTTTCAAATTTGATGAGTTTTAGCGAACTAAGGTTGGGAGACTCCCTTCTCAATCGTTGAATGAGCCCTTTGAAAGTTGCTTGGTATGGGTCCTTCCACCTTTTCTTCTTGAGAGTGGGTTCGTCCAACCAAAGGCTTACCCCACGCTCAAACTTGTTCAAATAATGTTAGATTTCTACACACTTGAAAACTTACATAAATTAATCCAGTGAAAAGGCAAGTGAAATTGACAATATGTAAAACCAATGTATAAGAATTAAGCACAAATCTTTGAAACAATTTTACCTCACAACCATGGAAGGAGAACACCACACCAAACCAAACCCCCAAAGTCTTTCTTTATTTGCATAAAAGAATTGAATACAAATTTCTGCAGAGTTTTCTCCAGCACAATAGCTCGTCTAAGAATGATACAATAGGAGCGCAAGACTCATTTAAATAGGCAAATAGGAGCAAATCCCAATGAGAGAACTCATCTCCAAGTGGCATAGTGGGCAATCCCAATGCAACCAACCAAGATCTTCATCATGAAATTCAAACTCCCCAAGATGCTCTGTGCATCCTTGATTGAGGAACTCGTTGGAGTGGAAGACGAACATGTGTATAGGTTAAGTGGACTGGCAGGAGACCACTCTCCACCTCATCTCAAGTGAATCCAATCAAATCTCCACCAAACTCCTAACTTGATTTTGAAACTCAATTTTGTTAAAATTGGCAACTAGTGCCAAACTCCATGTGGGTCATCTTATTCATGGCTAATAATATTTTTATTAGACTCCTCTCGTCGAGAGGTGTAGGATTGATCTAAAGATCATCCGATTCCGATAAGTATTTATGGAGATATGAATTTATTTTGATTATGGAATCATTATCAAGCCTACCAACAACTCATGTAGACTCAGAAGCCCAACAATCGCATCTATTCAATTATCATCAGATGTGTATAAACACAGGAGGACTTTTCCTCATTTGGACTCACTCAACTCATCACATCTCTCTCTCTCTTCAGCGCAATAAAGAGTCTCTTATCTCCTGCGCATTAGGTGACTCTCTCTCACACATGTGGAAGGAAGGATGCAGAATTTAGGGGTGCAACTGCAGAACCAAAGTTTGACCAGCGTTGACCAGAAGACTCCCTCCTCAGAATTGCGTTGTAAGTCCATCTGAACCTCCTCTGAAAGCCGCATTTTTTGGTGGTGGAATCAAGCCAATCCGACGGTCGGTTTGTGAGATATCAACTGCCCTAGTTTTGATGATGAAGCCGCTAATGCTGATGCTGTTGATCTAGGATTTGATACTGCTGATATAAATCAAATTTTTGTACTATTTCTCTCTACTGAAGCTTCAAGCTTCAATAATTATCGGAAGCTACCAGTTGTCGTAAGTTGTTGCATAGTCGAAGTTACTGGGAAGAGGTTGAAATTCTAAGAGGTTGACTTGGTGTGGAGGAAAGGTTTGATCTTGGTCTAGGGTGAAGAGTCTCAAAGCATATTATTGAAAGGAAGAATTATCTTGACTAGGTTTTCCCCTCGAGGGGGGGTTTTGCCCTGGCATGTGCCTACATCTGGTGTCAATTGTTTTCTATGTTGCTGCTTTTGGTAATTGCTTGATGAACTAAAGAAAGAAGATATAAAGAATTGTAATAATAAGAAACATCACAAGTAATTATCAAGATCAAGAAAATCTTTATTGCCTTTCTGATTTTCCAACAATATGCAACTAAAAAGTGTAATTTCAATTCTCTCTATGAATAGAAATTGTTTCCTTGGGAAAAAAATAGATAAACAGAGAGTTTAAATTTATTTTGAAGAGATAAACATCCCAAATGTTTGGTATGGGGAGCCAATGGAAGAATCCTTGATGAAGTGGGTTTGATAAAAGAGGAATTAAAATAGTTTACTAGTTTAGTTGAATCTAATGGGGAATTTGGTTAGCTAGCAACCAACAGATATTTGAAGACAAACATTGTCCTTACTTTCAAGTTTTTTTTTTCTCAAATTAGATTGTAGAAAATCCACGAAATTCTGCAATTGCTAATATGAACAATCTGAAACTAATTTCTTTTCATATAGACACATAATTTCTCTACTTATTTTGCAGCAGAATAGTAACAGAAATCAATACACAATCACACAATTCAACAACACAATTTTTCTAGGGAACCCAACTAGGAAAACCCTCTACTTGATTGAGAATCTTAATGAAGAAGAGTGAGCAATAAATCTCTTACAATACTATCTAGTTTCAATAGAGAATACAATGATTTCCCTGCTTGAACTAAGCTTGAAACAATCTACAAGACCCTTGATCTGCTTGCCTTCTTGCCTTACCTGAATGAGCCCGAAATCCTTGTGCAAATCCCAGGAAATAAGTCCCTATTTCCCAGCACATGGGCTGCTCCTATTTCTTAGGAAGTAGCCCCTATTTCCTAGCGCATTCCCAAGGCAAGTCTTCCTTCTTCAACACTCGCACAAGCTCCTCTTGCACATTCTTTTCCTCACAAGCTCACAAACTCATGCTCAAGAATGAATACAATTGTGTCTTCACTCCTCCTTATAAAACGATTCGAATGGCTAAATATGGAAAATTATATTTTAGGAATTGATTTTGTGATTGAAGAACTAACTGAGTTGAACTAACTTATGCAACTTGTCTCATCTCAATTCTAGAACTTGGGATTCATTCACTTGTCCTTTTCCCAATCTAACTCGCACTAGAAGACAAGAAACTCGGTCTTCCACTTTTGCACATTAGTTAACTGCTTCATAACTCATCCTAACTTTTAGGAACTCATCCTAAATTATAGGAACTCGTCCTAATTTGTAGGAACTTATCCTAAATCTTAGGAATTCATCCTAACTTATAGGAAGTAGCTCCTAACTTATAGGAATTGATTCCTATCTTATAGGAATTAAAGCATGCTAAGGAAGAACTCGTTGAGGTCCCTTTGATTAAGGCACAAATCAAGGAACCTTTCTCACTATTATTTTCAGCACTCCCTCTTAGCGAGGAAGGTGCTTCTAGAAGAGCTTCATCCACCTGGATCTGTCTCAAATACTACCACGTTCTTCGATGTTGTAGCTACCCCCTCTAAACTAGAAGACTTCATGCTTTTTTTTGCGGAACCTACTTTGAAGACATGTTCTTTCCCACCATGTTCTGTTCGTCCATCACTTCAGTCATAAGTGCCATGTACCCTATGTACCTTTGTGGTTGCTTCTTCCAGCAGAAAGTGATACTAGAAGATCCAACTCTATCATGATCTCCCGTAAACAAATCCTCTGCCCACTTGACCCAAGCTTTCCCTATAATAGGAGTCACCAACTGAGTGGCTACCTCCACTCACCCTGGGCTACGCTCCTCATCATCCTATTGGTCAGCCCAACTGTCGACTAGCTTAGACTCAAACTGAGATACTGGCAGAGGCTCCATCTTGAGAGCTCTATCCTGCTCTCGCTCAACCACCACATCTCTACTTTGATCTCTCCCTACCTTGCTACTCAAGGTTGTGCCTGTTTCTACCTGCAACTTGTAGAGATTCTTCACCCCCACACCTATCTGCTTCTTACATCCAGACACTAAGTGTTAGAAGTACGCCTTGTTAGGCCCCTATACTACTAGTGTAACCCCTTATTGTTATTAGTACAAACCCCTTATTATATTGATGTACCCATGTAGTACCCATATTGTTACTATTGTGCCCCATAGCCCACTATTGTTATTATTGTGCCCTTACATTATTATTGTTATGTCGGCTCTAATTATATTATGACCCCTTAGACTCCTATATATAGAAAGGAGGTCTTTTCATTTGTATCATCCAAGAATGTCATTTGTGTAATGTAAAGGAGGTTGCCCCCTCGAAGAGGCTGAATTATAAGGCGTTCATCTATCTTTTCTATCTTTTTGTGAGCTGGTTTCATAACATTTGGTATTAGAGCTTTGGATTTTAGGGTTTCGCTGCTCCAAATAGGTCATTGTGGCATTTTCGCTATAACTTTTTTTCTGCGACGTTTCAGAAGCGAAAAAAACTATTTGAGACGAAATCACACTGAACCTCGGGTCCAAATTCCAGAGCATTTCGCGCTATATTTGCGAAGATATGTTCTAAGGAAGTTGAACTTTTTGCAGACTCCCGAATTTCATTCCAAATAGGTGACTTGGGGAAAATCGTCATAACTTTTGTTTTGAGCGTCAGATTGAAATTTCGTAAAAAGTTACAGAAAGAGGACGGACTATAGTTTCCTGTGTATATTTTTTAGATACTAAGGTCAAAACAGTGACACATGGCACTTCTTACAAGTTCGCTCTTCTGGAAAGGTTTATAATCATGTCATCTTGGGAGATTGTGCATAACTCCGCCTTGAAGAATCTAAATTCGATCAGACTAGTGGCATTGGAAAGGGGACATAGAAGGCTACTACTGGTCACAATTTCAGAACTGGAAGAACCGTAATTACAGAGTTATAGTCATTTCAAGATCGAGCCCCTAAAATCAAGAAAAGGCAATATGAGGAAGTTTGATGGCAAGGATCCGGTAAATTAGATACTTTAGATGGAGCATTTTTTTTATCTACATGGTGTACCACTGTTACAAAAGGTATGTATTGCATCTCCATATTTAGAACCGGATCAATTTTTATGGTATAAAGGGCTTTGTTCTCGTAAACAACTTGTTACGTGGTCAATTTTCACGGAGGAAATGATAGCACATTATGAGGATACAAAGAGCAACACATT
>APFE031268940.1:1551-17027 GCA_000404065.3 Pinus taeda
TTAAATTGAATCATTTAACATTTTATTTATTTAGTTATTTATTACTTCATGTTTGCCCTACACCCTCTGTTGAACTAGTATAACCAATAGACATCGAAATTTTCCACAACACCTAGGAAATCACAAGGAATCTCTATCATTTTTCCCACTTTTGGAACCAAACATAAGCCTCATCGGTCTGTACCATAGCCTAAGGATAGCCCCAAGGCTCATGCCAAATCCTAGTATTCAATGACTCTGGGCATCTCGCAAGGCTGACCCACTCCCTCCACACTCACTAAGGTGAACAACCCTAGGCATCAAAGTCCTTATACCCCCACTAGACTTCAGAATCCTAATCCAATATCAGGCACTTGGCCTACAATATTAAGCACTTGGCCTCCTCAAGATGATCCCATAGCCCGTCAAGGGTTATCCATCAAGAGGTATATAAGACAAAGGAACCACTGCCATATGTAGTGTTGAGTGAGTTTGTCCCCATCCCATATGGTGTTACATATTCTACCTCACAGATATGGGCTCCCACGAGATCATCAAATAAATCGAACCTCTCAGCCCATTTATGGATTTCATGTCAATCACTACATCTCAACATACATCCAATGCATTAGCTATAACATCATAATAGCATAGAAAATAATCCACATGCCAATTCTTGCATGTCATCATGGGAAAATAACATCATTGTTATCACAAAATTATGCATGTCATAAATCTACATACAATTACCACATGATTCACATCATGATATCATCCTATGTTATAATATCAACATTCAACATGAAAGACATATCACCACATAATAAATGAACCACATGTCAATATACCTCATATCATAGCATCATAATCGCTATAGATATCATATTCACTATGAGCATATAACATCATTATTGTAATAACTAAATAAATAAGAACCACATGTGCATCATTATCCTCATACCATAATATCATGAAACATGATCAATCATCTTAATACTTATTAAATCTAGAAAAATAAGACATTATAAGCATTCTTATCATGATTCATCAGAAAAGTCAAATTCATTTTCTTATTTAAATAATAAATACCAACTATGAAATGAGATTGTCCAACATCCCTCTTGGATCTAGGCTATCTTACCAATACTATTAGTGTCGTGTTTTTATCAAGATACCAATTACTTTTTAATAATCATTTCCACTTCCTTTCACTAAGAAGTTGAAAATTTACTAGTAACTATAGTCATTTAAGTACATAGTTGAATCGTCTTGAGCCTCAACTTCTAGCCATGTATTCTTCTTCCGCAATGAATTTGAGTGAAATTCATCATTAATATATTATTGGTTGTACAATCATCAATATTAAAATTCCGTGATCATTATACATATTTTGTTTATTTATTCTAGTTTCATTCTACTTAATGGGACACAAACGTTAGGTCATTCTTGTTTATGTATTTTGTCATGCTTAATTTACTTAATAAAGGATGGTTGATCCTTGGTGATTTATCCATAAATAACCATTATTTTTATTCATTTTATAAAATATTTTCTTATATCGTCAATTTATCGTCTTAATATCATTTAATCTCTTTTACCATAGAGTCACCTTTATTCATGTTGGACTAGGAATTCTTCCCCTTAAGTTTTGGCTTGTCAAACACCATCCTTAATTTAGAATATAAAATGTTGGGAATCACTAATATCATTATTTTCCACAGATATTTGTATATGCTTGGGGTGTTCCTATTAATTTATTTCAATAGTAATGGCACAAACTTGATAAGTTGATTTATATGAAGTATTAATATATTTTTAATAACTCGTGAAACAATGGGTGCATATCAATCAAGTACACTCTCTAGTTGATTCTTGTTTTTGTTGCCAATATATACATAATTCTTCTCAAGGCCTCCTTATAAAATTTCAAGCAACATTCCTTTTGAGAAGGGTGAGAAGGAAGGACCCCACAGCTAATTGTTTTATGAAATCATGTTGTTTGTTGAATCGACTTTGGCATATATATCGAGCACCTTTTTATTTCTTACACTTTAATTTTTATTTTTAACCATTTAACCTCTAAACATATCCTTTCCTATCACATATCATCCTACGCCAACTATGAGTATTTTGGCTCATACTTATGGATATTGACACCTTTTCCTTTCATTTTTATTGATGCACTTAGAATTTATCTATAAGAGACTTGTTGATAAAAGAGAGACACTTCTTCATTGTCATCACATAATTTTGTCATGGGCTTAATTACATTCTTAGGTTTCAAAGTCACTTCAATGTTATTCACTAGGTATGCACTCGAAGAAAGTTGTTTCAGCTTTAGTCAATTACTATTAATTTTTTTATTTTGGTATGTTGGTTGACATAGTTTTATTACCATTCTTCCCCTCTTGAGAAGAAATGTACTTGAAGCAAGACAGCCCAATAGAAATTAATTATGAATTTAACCACTTATAGCTCATAAATCCTCTAAATCCATGCTATATAATCTTAGTCATCCAACCATCTATAAACTATTAAGTCATCATTACTAGTTTTCCTTCTAAATAGCTCATCCCAGTTCGATCTCAATGTTCTAAGCTTGTACCTTCCCTTTCCCTTTTTGGTCTATGGGAGAACTCCATGTAGTAGTATGAAACACCTGTTCATATTGATATTCATTCCAATCAATTTTCATCCTAATATCATATCCCTCACGACTTACATTGATTCCATACTTCATTCTTTGAAGAGCCTCAACCAATGGACCATACTTCCATCAAATTGCCAATCCCACCAATCTTAATGGGTTGCCCATAATCCACAAGGAATAGTTTCATTCTTAAACACTGGCAAATCATTATACATGTTGCCACAAAAATAATTTCTCTATATTTAATTCCAAATAGGTGTAATATTTTTATCTTTTTTCTCCATCACTAGTGAGAATTTTATGGTCTTTGTATAACCACAAAATTTTTATAATTTAATCTTCATAATTTTAGAGTTAAGGAACAATTTAATCTTCATACTTAGTATAAGGAATCCACTTAGATCTTTCTTTCTTCTCTTAAGAGTGTACTTTAAATAGTAGGCATATTGTTCCTCTAAGGATAGTTGCTTACTGTATTATGATATAGCCACACTACTTTAAGTTTTCACTTCATTTCCACTTGTACCTTTAAGGAACTATACTATTATTCATTCGATTAAAATTTCTTCGTATTTTACAAGAATAGATAAGATCTTATTTACTTCCTCATCTTACCTCAGTAAATTTAGCCTATATGTGTTGTACATTACTTCATATCCCATTTTATTCTTAATATTCATAGGTGTGCCTTCAAGTCACATTTAAGATACATTTTGATTCTTCTTGTGCACTCATGGTGCATATCCACATCATAAATTCATTCTCCTATTGTAGCAATATACCCATTCAATTTTCATAAACCCTAGTAACATGATCGTATTACACTAATATATATATATATATATAGTATATATATATATATATAATATATATATATATATATATATATATAATATATATATATATATAATATATATATATATATATATATATATATATATATATATATATATTATTTTTAAATTCATGAACCTCATTCTCCTTCTTAATATTCATATAACCCTATAAATCACATTCATCTAATACCTAATTATTACTTTCATAAGAAAATTACATTTTTAAAAGATATTAACAAAAATATACTAACATTATTTCATATTGTATTTTATATATTCCCTATACATAATTCCTTCTACCTGTTAGGTCCCTATAATACTAGTGATTGGCCATTATTTTTGTCATTGTAGCCCTTATTGTTATTATTGTGCCCCTATTGTCCCCATATTTTTATTAGTGTGCCCCATAGAATCTCACTATTGTTATTGTTGTGCCCTTATATTATTATTGTTATGTCGTCTTTGATTATATTATGACACCTTAGACTCCTATATATAGAAAGGAGGTTTAGTCATTTGTATCATCCAATAATTTTTCATTTATGTAATGTAAAGGAGGTTTCCCCCTCGAAGAGGCTGATTCCGAATTAATGGATCTATATTTTCTATATTATTGTGAGCTGGTTCATAACATTTGGTATCAGAGCTTTGGATTCTAGGGTTTCACTGCTCCAAACAAATCATCACGGTATTTTCACTATAACTTTTTTCTGTGATGTTTCAGAAGCTAAAAAAAAACCCATTTGATCTTAAATCTTGATGATCCTTGGGTCTGAATTTCAGAGCTTGTCTCGCTATATTTTCGAATATATAATCTAAGGTAGGGTTTTTGCAGGCTCTCGAATTACATCTCAAATAGGTGACCTTGGGAAAATCGTCATAACTTTCTCTTCGAGTATCAGATTGAAATTTCATAAGAATTTATAGAAAGAGGACACACTATAGTTTTTTCTGAATTGTTTTTAGGTCCGAAGGTTGAAACAATGACATGTGGAACTTCATACAAGTTCGCTCTACTGAAAAAGTGCATAATTATGTCATCTTTGGAGATTGGGCATAACTATTTCTTGGAGAATCAAATTTCAATAATACCGATGGATTTGGAAAGAGGAATCAGAGGGCTACCACAGTTTGCAATTTTAGACCTTGGAGATCTGAAATTTCAGAGATACATCAGATTCAATATCGAGCTCCTATAAAGTGAAAAAAGGTGTGTAGTTTTTTAAAATTTTGTGTAAGTTTGGTTTGAAAAATTAGCTTGAACGAGTTCAAAGGGCATAGTGAAACATAATTTTTATTAATTGATGCCTCGAAGAAAGAACTATAAAGATGGAAGTGTTGTTTCCCCCTTCCACAACCTACAACGTTGACACCACAACAATTGGAAGAAAAAAGAGCAAAAGGGCTTTGTTACAGTTGTGATAGCAAATACATTAAAGGTCATAATTGTGCTGAGAAGAAATTATTCTACATAGATTGTGAAAATGAGGAATAAAAGGAAGAAGAAACATCAAAAGAAGATGATATACACTAGGAACAAACCCTAGAGAAGAATAAATGAATCCGACCATATCTTGTAATGTATTTGCTAGGATTACCACTCCTCAAACTATCAATATATAAGTACATATCAAGAAGAATAAGGTAATCGTGTTGATTGATTTGGGTAGTACCCATAATTGTATTCATTGTAAGATAGCCAAGGAATTGAATTGCTTCCTATATCCATCATGAGAGTGCCAAGTGATGGTTGCAAGTGGAAGAACCATAAATTGCTCTATAAATTGCTCTATATGTATTGAATAGCCCAATGCTTTCCATTCCAGTGGATGGTGTTGATGTTGTAGTAGGAGTCCAATGGCTACAATCCTTGGGTACAATAGCTTTTAATTTTCAAGAACTTTTGATGAAATTTTGTTTGGAAGGAAAGGAAGTTGAATTAAGGGGTATCGTAAGGAAACCAAGAAAGATAATCATCTCTAACTAAATGAAAAAACATTTAAAGAAAGAAAAACGAGGCATAATTGCACAATAATGTTCGCTAAAGGTTCCCACATCGAAATCATCTATTTTTCCAAATCTCCAAAAAATATTGGACAATCATTCCAAGGTATTTAAGACTCCCAAAGGCCTCCCACCTATCTATGATTATGATCATGCTATTCATTTGATTCTAGGAAGTGTTCCTCCAAACATCAGGCCTTATAGATATCCCTATGCCCAAAAGAGTGAAATTGAACATATGGTTGCAAAAATGCTAGATGTTGGTATAATTCAACCTAGTCAAAGTTCTTTCTCTTCTCCAGTAGTATTGATGCCCAAGAAGGATGGATCGTGGCACATGTGTCTGGATTATAGGGAGCTCAACAAGCTCACTGTTAAAGATAAATTTCCCATTCATGTCATTAATGAATTATTGGATGAATTGACTAGATCAATTTACTTCACCAAGTTGGATCTTGGTTCAGGATATCATCAATTAGAATGAATACTAAAGACATTCTGAAAAATAACATTTAGAGCTCATAAGGGTCATTATGAATTTTTGGTCATGCCTTTTGGCCTTACCAATGCACCTTCTACATTTCAAGGTTTGATGAATTCCATTTTCAAACCCTTCCTTAGAAAATTTGTGTTAGTATTTTTTGATGAACATACTAATCTACAACAAGTCTTAGAAGGATCATGTTCAACATGTTGATAGGATGCTCAAACTATTGGGGAGAAACACATTATATTGTAAAAAGCCAAATGTTTCTTTGGAGTACAAGAGGTGGAATATCTGGGTCATATTGTATCTCATGAAGGTGTTAAGGTAGACCCTAGCAAAATTAAAGCCATTAAGGAATGGAAAATCCCAACATCATAAAGCATCTGTGAGGATTTCTTGGGTTGATAGGGTATTATCGCAAGTTTGTTAAGAATTATAGGAGAATAAAAACACCTCTAACAACATTATTGAAGAAAGATGCATTTTCATGGACTCCAAAAGCAACAAAGGCCTTTGAACATCTTGAAGAGGCAATGTGCCAACCACTGGTCTTAGCTACGTCGGACTTCACAAAAACCTTTATTGTGGAATGTGACGCCTCAAGATATGGAATTGGTGTTGTTTTAATGCAAGAAGAAAGACTCATTTCTTTTGAAAGTTGTCCAATCAAAGGAAAGTATTTACACAAAGCTATTTATGAGAAGGAAATGTTGGAAATACTACATGCACTTAATTAATGGCCCATCTACCTAGTGGGAAGACACTTCAAGGTAAAAATGGATCATGATATTCTTGAATAATTTTTAGAAAAAATATTACCTTTAGAAGAGTATCAAAAATGGATCACAAAGCTTTTGGGTTATGACTTTGAAATCATCTACAAAAAGGGAAGAAAAATTTTGTGGCAGATGCACTCTCAAGAAAGGATGAGGATGTGGAAGCATTGCTTTGCACCATCTCTATTATCCAACTAGATTGGATAAATGAAGCAAGGGATGAATGGAAGAATGACGAAGAAGTGTGGGCACTCACTTAACAGTTACAACAAGATCCCAATACATCTGATACATTTAGCTCGAAAAATGATTCGTTATGGTACAAAGATAACTTACACCTATGTAAGAATTACCAACTCAAATAAAATATTCTTATGGAATTTCACACTTCTCCCTTAGGAGGGCACTCAGGATTTTTGAAAACTTACCACAGGGTTAAGAAGGATTTTTTTTGGGATGGCCTTAAATCAGATATTCAAACTTTTGTGGCATAATGTTTGGTTTTCCAACAAAATAAAGTTGAAACAATTAAGACCCTAGGTCTATTACAGCCTTTATCTATTCCAAGCCAACACTGGAAGGAGGTTTCAATGGATTTTATCATAGGTTTACCCAAGTTCAAAGGAAAGTGTGTCATCATGGTCGTAGTTAACACACTTACCAAGTATGCACACTTTTGTGCAATATCTCATCCATTTAAATCTAGTACGGTTTCTACTACATTTATGGAAACAATATAAAAGATACATGGAAACCCATAGATTATTGTAAGTGATAGAGATCCCATTTTCACTAGAAATTTTTGGACAGAATTATTTTCTTGTCTCGACACTCAATTAACTCATAACTCATCTTATAATCCTCAATATAATGGGAAAACTAATCTAGTAAAAAAATGTTTTGAAGGATATCTTCGTTGCTTTTTCATTGAAAAATAAACATAATGGGTCAAATGGTTGCCTCTAGCTAAATGGTGGCATAACACTTCCTTCCATGTTGCGGCAAAAATGGCCCCATTTATGGCACATTATGCATATCATCCACCATCCATCACATCATATTTAAGAAAAAATTATAAGGTTCAAGCAATGGAAGATGGAATCGAGCATCAACAACAAGTTCTCCAACTCTTAAAGGATAACCTCACTTTGGCCCAGAATAGAATGAATAATAGGAAAATCAACATCACAGTGAAAGAAGTTTTGATATAGGTGACTGGGTATTCCTACAACTACAACCATATAAACAAATGTCCCTCAAGAAAGCTAATAAGGATAATAGATTATCACCAAAGTATTATGGTTCATACAAGGTGTTGAAAAAGAGTGGTACTATGGATTACAAATTAGAGCTTCCTGCAGCTTCTTGACTGCACCCAGTTTTCCATGTTTCATGTTTAAAGAAGGTTATAGGTGACAAGCTCACAGTTCAAACAATATTTCTAGAACTTAGGAAAAATTATATTGGAAACTAAAGTAATCACAGAAACAAGAACTCGACAGCTACAAAATCGATCAAATATTTCGTAGTATCTCATCAAGTGGAAGAACTTACCCACTAAATATTCCACATGGGAGGATGAGAATTTTATACAAAAGCATCCAAAACTACTCAAGCATTGAAGACAACACTTTTTTAAAGGACAGGGGCATGTTAGGTCCCTATAATACTATTGATTCCCCCATTACTATTGTCATTGTAGCCCTTATTGTTAATATTGTGCCCCTATTGTCCCCATATTGTTATTAGCGTGCCCCATAGAAGCCCACTATTGGTATTGTTGTGCCCTTATATTATTGTTGTTATGTCAGATTTGATTATATTGGGACCCCTTAGGCTCCAATAGATAGAAAGGAGGTTTAGTCATTTGTATCATCCAATAATTTTTCATTTGTGTAATGTAAAGGAGGTTTCCCCCTCGAAGAGGTTGATTGTGAAGTCATTGATCTATCTTTTCTATATTTTTGTGAGTTGGTTCATAAAACTACCTAAAATAGTTTTCTCAAATTACTTTTATTTCTTATTTATTGTATACATTCTCTATAAATAATTCCTTCTACTTAAAATAGCATTCTCAACTTACTCTTAAAAAAATCTTTGGAAACATTTTAATCTTCAACCTAAAATAGCATTCTTGACTTACTCTTAAAAAAATATTTAAAGACGTTTTAATCTTCACACAGATGTTATTAATTGTATCTATCTCTTAAATTAGTTGCCATGTATATTAACTTCCATGAATAATAATAAATAGAAGATAATCAAGAAAATTCTTTTGTGATAAATAATAATACTAATTATAAACAAAATTAATAAATCCAAAATAGTAAAACATAAGTATACTTCTAGTTTGCATGATATTTCTTTATACATTTTTTGGTTTATATAATGTTGGATTATTGTAAATGGGCAAGGTGACATGTGTTGGATTATACATCTACTACTTATGTGAATTGAACTCCACTTAAATAGATTCCAAAGACCATAAACGTAAATATTTACACTGATAGGTATCCCTCCTATTGGAATTAGGCACTTTAATCATTTTACTAATTAAAAAAATTGATCAGTCAGTGTAAATTTAAATATGCCAATATATTCTTGTCGTTTCCACAATATCAATGGATGGAATTAACACCACTAACTTCCCTGCATATCTAAATCACATGATTAAACCTTGTTTAAATTACTTTTTTACAAATCTTGATTAAAAATTTACCATGCCATTTGTTAATTGACACCTATCAGGGTTAATGAGAATGGGAAGACTACAAAACGTTACACACATGTACCATAACAACAATAGGAGGATTACAAAACCTTACACATACACTTGTCGTAGTAGTGGAAAGGTGTATTTTGGAATAATATGATTATTCGTTTCAAAACAATGATAACGTGTGTCCAATTCTAAATAATAGTGTTTGTTAGTTTCATTAACATGTCCGTCAATTTCACCCTTTCATGTTCTTAATAATAATTTGTATAGAGATAACCTAAACAAAGCAATTTTTTATCCAAACAAATTGAATTTTTAATTCACTCTTTATAACTTTAAAATTAAAAGTGCAGTATTGTGAAAAATTCGTTTATGTACTGTAAAACATTGTAATAAATGTGAAAAAATTATAATATTCTAATTTTTATTGGACTAGTTATGATTTAGCATTTTAAAATTTATAATGTAGTTATGCTTCTTAATTTGACTGTTATTAGTTATACAACATTTCCATTTCAGAAATAAATTCATGAAAATCGATAATGTATTTCAATATAAATATATTGATAATATATATATTTATTTAATTTTTATATTTATAATTATTTTTGTTATTTTTTATACTACCTCTCATGGAAATCGTCATGGATGAATGAGTTACTTAACGCAGTTGAATCCAAAAAATATATATATAAATATAATGCACTGCAAAAGCCCCTCAATAATTAAATTCAAAAGAGTGAAGGGAACTCTACTTTAATGGTTCATGAGGCACAATACTTGCTAAGATTTTGCAAATGGGGTAGAAATCTAATTGGGCTTGATTGTGGAGAAAACTCCACAGTTAAACATGCTTGAGCCAGAGGCAGTTTGGGATGGGCGACCTCCAGGGAAGTCCTGGTTACTAGGGGCAAGCCTTGGAAGCGATGATTGACGCTCTATGATTCACTTCACTAGTTTCAATCCCATTTCTTCACCCCTATGAGAATCACCTAATGCAATGAGTGCTAAGTGAACTATTCAAAAAACATGAGAAATTAGTCATTTACGACTACCTCTCATTGAAATGGTCATAGATGAATAACTTACTTAATGTAGTTGAATCTCAAAAAATGATATCTAATATAATGCACTATGAAAACCCCTCAATACTTAAATTAAAAAGAGTGAAGGGAACTCTACTTGAATGGTTCATGAGGCACAATACTTGCTAAGGTTTCACAAATGGGGTAACAAGTTAAGTGGGCTTGATTTTGGGAAAAACTCCACAATTAAGCACGTTTGAGCCAAAGGTGATCTGGGATGGGTGACCTCCCATGAAGACTTGGTTACCAGGTGTAAGACCCGGAAGTGTTGATTGACTTTATGTGATTCATTTCACTAGTTTCAATCCCACTTCTTCACCCTTGTGAGCATCACCTGATGCAATGAGTTCTAAGTGAGCTATTCAAAAATCATGAGAAATTAGTGAGTTATGACTACCTTTCATGGAAATGGTCATATATGAATTACTTACTTAACACAATTGAATCCTAAAAAAAGATGATATCTAATATAATGCACTACGAAAACCCCTCAATACTTAAACTCAAAAGAGTGAAGGGAATGCTACTGAAATGGTTCATGAGGCACAATACCTGCTAAGGTTTTGAAAATGGGGTAGCAAGCTAAGTGGGCTTGATTGTGGGGAAAACTCCACAGTTAAGTGTGCTTGATCCAAAGGCGATCTGGGATGGGCGTCCTCCCAGGAAGTCCTGGTTACTCGATGCAAGCCTCGGAAGAGATGATTGGACCTATGTGATTCATTTGACTAGTTTCAATCCCACTTCTTCACCCCTGTGAGCATCACCCGATGCAATGAGTGTTAAGTGAACTATTCAAAAATCATGTGAAATTGGTCAGTTACAACTACCTCTGATGGAAATGGTCATAGATGAATGAATTACTTAACGCAATTGAATTCGAAAAAATGATATATAAATTAATTGTCTTATTTTTAGCTTTTAATATTTAAATTTATTTTATGAGTTTCAATTCTATATTTAAATTTGAAATATAACTTCAAATTCTAATTCTAATTCTAACTTCGTAAGGCTAACAGCTTGACATTTTAAGAGAATTAGAACTGTATGATCCACTATAATACCTTAGCTTAGGCAGGTTGTCCTACAGTTCAGATCTTGTTTCACAAATTGGACCTCATTAGAAATAGAATAATAAAATAAATACAATAATTTCCAATCAATACGCTTAATGTTTTGTACTCCTAGCAAACACACGGTATTAAAGGGTGGTGGATATGGGGATATTGGTTATCTCCTCTCTCCTATGCTCAAAATTGTGTTGTAGTGAACTAGTTCCTGGTAAGAAGGTGGCAAAATGTATGAACTGTGTGAATTTTTTGTTGGATGATATTTTTATAAAAAATCACTTCATGGATGAAAGAATTCTATTTTGTGTGTTATTTTGTTCTAATTTTATAGCCAAATTACGCTATTGGACTCAAATTGTTGGAATTGATGGGTTTTTCATGGAGAGCTACTAGTATTGAGTTGGCCTTATAGCAGTCATTGGGTATGTTGTTATACTTATTTTCCTCTTCATGCTAGCCTTGCACTATTTTGACCGTAATGATGAACACGCATCTCTCACAATAAAACTAATAAATGCATGCCTGTGTTAGGTGACAATAGATGTGTGTGTTAGGTGACAACATTGAACAGTTGAGCATTTTGGTTTGGTTTATTAGGCATTTTTTATATTTTATGACAATAGAAAATTAATTTTGATCATGGAGATGCATATATGTTATATGATATAACTCCGAGACAAAATATTATTGTAATAAATGTGAAAAAAAATGTAATATTCTAATTTTTATTGGATTAATTATAATCTTGAAATTTGAAATTTATATAATGTAGTTATGCTTCTTAATTTTATTATTCTCAGTTATACAATATTTCAATTTCACAAATCAATCATGAAATTGATAATGTATTCAAATAAATTATATTGATAACATATAGTTTTTATTTTAACTTTTATATTTTATAATTATTTGTTGAGATTAATTAAGGTGTTATTTTTGGATTTTAATATTTAAATTTATTTTATGACTTTGAATTCTATATTTAAATTTGGAATATAATATTCATGTTTTCAATAATAAGATTACTTTAATATTAATATACATATTTTGTATTCCATATACTAGTTTTTAGTATGAGTAATGGTTCTTTTATTGTACCTTTTTTCAATACTAATATTCATTGTGACTATTATGGTTCATTTGTAATGTTTTGCATGCTAAAACGTGGAGGATATATGGAAATGTGGATGAATAAGAGCAAGTCTTATTGGCTGAGCATTTCAAATTGTCATTAAATATTTATTGTTATTCATCACCATGTCATTCAATATTATGTTTTATGTTTTATTACTTGGCCAATCCATGTAGGATTGTAACCTGGAGGAATAAGAGCAAGGTTTCTTGGTTGAGTGTTTCAAATTGTCATTAGATATTTATTGTACATGTTATTCATCACCACTTCATCTATTATAAGAAAAGCATTGCTCCCTGGATGCATGCATTTCTTAGTGCTTAGGTTGTTGGAATTGTTGAAGCGAAGCAATATCCAATTACGAATTGTTGGAAGGATTACTGGAACGATTTGAAGGGGATTCTCTCGACTTCTATCTACTAAGAAAGGTGCAAGTATTTCAAAGTTGGTTATTATTTATTTATTACAGTAAATTTAATTTTGTTTCTACACTACAACCCATATAGGGTTGGTTCTTATTGAATTAATTTAGTCTCTGTTGGACACTGTCAAATACCTTCATACATGTTATAACCTTGAGGCTTAGATGATACACATATATATTTAATATTTCACTTTATAATTAATACTACTTAGTGAGAAAAGAATTATTTTTCCTACTATTCTTCTGGGTTAAAATGGTAGTGGTAGCAGCAAGAAGTAAAATTCCTTTCTCATGAGATTTCTTGAATATATGTATTGATTGTTTTTGTTGGTATAGCCATTAGAGTATTTCAATATTTAAAAAATGACTTGTTAATATCTCTTATTCCCCCACTTGACAACGCTCCATAGTAGGTTGGACCAAGGTTGTCCAGGACTTTCCCTCCACCCTAGGATGTTTAGCTAGGCATCATTTGCCTCATTTTTGGACTATTCTTGGACCAACATGAGTTGATAGTCTGGGGCTTAACTAGTGCACACAGAAACCATACCCTTCAATACTTTTGTGCATAATTTAAGCTTTCTACATTAAACCTAGATCAACTATTTATGAGGTTCTCTATCTTTCCTCTCACACCCATAATAGGGAAGACATTTTTTACTTTTAAAGAAAATATTCAAGATATTTCCTATCATAATAAACATTGTTTAACTCTTTCATTTTCCTGTTAAAAAAACATCATTATCTGATTGTTATAACTTAAATGAATTTTCTTCTTTGTTTTGTAACAACGTTACTATCTCACAATTTTCATTCCTTATTACTGCACAAAAGACTTTTGTAAAGAATTAAATTCCATTTCTTCTTATGACACAAATATTTACTTTAACATAATAACAATCCTTTTTCATTATAATGTAGAATTATTCTAAAAAGAAACCATAAAAGGAGTTAAACATCACACAAGTACTTATATGTCCTATTGAGTATCTCAGGAAGATTAATGGGGAAGGAAAGTACCATGAGACTGGAAACCAGATCCAATTTTCTCCCAAGATTTCTCCCCCAAGAATGTTCTCTTTTAGATGGTTTAGAAATACCATTTTTATTTAGCTTGTTCACGATCCTCAAGATCATACCACTCCAGTCTAGAGCTCTATACTCAAGGATATTTTTCCAAAGGTTCCACTAGCTCTATATCCATGGTTCCGTTAGCTCTATGTCTAACTCAAAAACCCCTTAGCCTTAACCTCTCAAAATCTTTTCAACGTTCACAACTTCTTATGAAAGGTATAAGTCCAAATACTATTTTCTCTCTATTCTCTAGCCATCATCTGCCACTCATGGATATTTTCCAAATGACATGAGGTTTTCTTTCTCAAGGATTAAAAATATATTTTTAATTTTTCTTTTATTTTTATTTTGGTTTACTTGTCCAACCTTCATAAACATGTCACCATTTCCTTCAAATGAAATTTTTATTTTAGATACAAAGTATTACTAGGCCTCTTTCACTAGATCACCAGTTATTAAGTCTTGTAAAGTAAAAGTAACTAGTAGTAAAACAAATATTCATAGCAATTGGGTGTTACACTTGTATTTTTAAAGATTTGATCCCTATGTTCCATCAATAATCTAGAGATCCATATTTATCAAGCAATCTAGAGATCCATATTTATCAATCTTGGAAAGCAATCAAATTTATTAAGATCTATGGTAAAACAAATGTGTATTTGATCCCCCACACTTGTTGAATATATGGCCTAGTGATGAATCTTTGCCCTTTATATAGATATATCTTTATTTCTTAATATGGTTTATAATATACCATAATATTATAATATATTATAAACCAAATTATATAATAGGTTAATTAATGAAAAGATAAATGAAATTTATAAGAAAAAATAATAATATTAAATAAATAAATATAAAATATTACAATAAGTAATTGCAATTTAGTTCTATTAATTAGGTAGTATTTTAAATTCTATATTGGAATTAGCACCTAATAATACATTATAATATAAAAAGAGCTATATTTTTATTTACTATAGTAGCAAAACAAATATTCACAACAATTAGTGTGTTACAATTGTATTTTGAAAGATTTGATCCCTATGTGCCATCAATAATCTAGAGATCCATATTTATCAAGCAATCTATAGATCCATATTTATCAAGCTTGGAAAGCAATCAAATATATTAAGATTTGTGGTAAAAAAAAATGTATGTTTAATCCCCCCACACTTGTTGAATATATAGAGTATTTATGAATCTTTTCATATGCCTTTATTTCTGAATATGGTTTATAATA
>APFE031268944.1:3326-55717 GCA_000404065.3 Pinus taeda
TCCCTGCAAAACTCTCGATCCAGCTTGATAGTTGCATAGAGAAGAGCTTACTGTGGTGACTGCAATATTTGTACCAGGAGAACTACACCCGCGTTTTGATGCATCACTTTCTTTTCTGGCAACACCACGCGCATCACTGTCATTTGTCATATTTTCAGATTTCATTACCTGAAGACTGGCAATGGACCTTGAACCATCAGCCTGCTTTAATGGGGCCCCATGCATGAGTGTGCTATTTCTTGAGACCATTTCGAGTAATCTGGACTGTGTTACTTCTGAACCAAATTTTGTACCTGCAAGGGCTAGGTCACTGGATGTGGTAACAGTTAAACCTGACCTTATGGAGCCTTGTTTTACTTCCGGAGACGGCAAACTAGCTCTTCCATCACCACTAGAATTTAATGTGCCATGCCCAATCACTTCAGATTGAGGATTACGAATAGATTGGCAATTATCTATCCCTTGACATATTGCAGAATTTGAAACCAACTGTCTTGCTGACAAAGCCGCTGTAGCTGATGTAACAGTCCTGCCTTCAGAAATTAAGTTCTTTGGAAGCCCTTCATCTCTTAGTCTGGGATTATCTTCAGCGTTATTTGATTTAATCTTGGTTTCACCTGGAACAATTGGTGAGGTAGTGGAAGAGGACACTGATGCCACATATATTCTTTCATGTGACAATAAAGCACGAGGAGGAGCCTCATAATCACCGACCGATCCAGGGCCAAATGAGACACCTGGGGGCAGAGCTCTCCTTATCTTCTGAGCTGCAATCTTCCAGGCAACTGGTCCAAGGTTTGCAACAAACCGAGCAAGACTTCTTGCATAGGCATGCTCTGACCGAATTCCAACAGGGATTAGCTGCTTTGACTCCCCATCTAGAATAGTAAGTATTGAGTCATTTCCATTCTCTAGTTGGTTAAATGGCCTGTAAGTAGCACGACGTTTTTCTTCCAACTGCAGTGGCCGCCTTCCATTTCTCCAAACCGGTTGCTTAAGAGCAGACACTGAATGTTCTTTTGCTTTCTCAGAATTGCTTTCAGCCAAGAATCCCATACCATCTAAATTTCCAAATAGATTTCCAGGCTTTTTAGCCTTCCTGAATCAATCAACACTATTACCTTTTTCTTCTTGATTTGTCCTTCTATCTTGATAGTTTGAGTGGTAATTCCTGCCAATGCATTACAAGATATGGTCGGATTTATTTCTTCTTTCTCTGGGGTGGGGTCCTGGCATATATCCTCTTCTTTTGATGATTCTTGCTCCTTTTCCTCCTCCTCTTTATATTCTATGTATAATAATTTCTTCTCAGCACACTTATGACCTTTAGTGCATTTTCTATCACAATTGTAACAAAGCCCTTTTTCTCTTTTTTGTTGTGGTGTAACCCTTGTAGGTTGTGGAATGCTAGGAGAAACAACACTTCCATCTTTATAGTTGTGAAGGGTATGATTCATAATTTTGCTTTCCAATATGTCACAAAGCCCCTTTTCTCTTTCCAATTGTTGTGGTGTTGCTCTAAAGAAGGTGTTGCTCTTTGTATCCTCATAATGTGCTATCATTTCCTCCGTGAAAATTGACCACGTAACAAGTCTTTTACGAGAACAAAGCCCTTTATACCATAAAAATTGATCCAGTTCTAAATATGAAGATGCAATACATACCTTTTGTAACAGTTGTACACCATGTAGATCCAAATATTGCTCCATCTGACGTATCCAATTTACCGGATCCTTGCCATCAAACTTCCTCATCTTGCTTTTTCTTGATTTTAGGAGCACGATCTTGAAATGACTGTAACTATGTATTTTCAGATCTTTAAGTTCTGAAATTGTGACCTGCAGTAGTCCTTTGTGTCCTCTTTCCAATGCCACCAGTCTAATCCCAATTGGATTCTCCAATGAAGAGTTATGCCAAATCTCCCACAGTGACCTGATTATAGACTAATTGAGTAGAGCGAACTTGTACGACGTGCCACGTGTCACTGTTTCAACCTTTGACTCTGAAAAATATATAAATGAAAACTATAGTCTGTCCTCTTTCTGTACCTTCTTACGAAATTTCAATCCGATGCTCAGAAAGAAGGTTATGACGATTTTCCCCAGGTCACCTGTTTTGAGTGTAATTCAGGAGTCTGCAAAAAGGCGAACTTCCTCAGGTCATATCTCCGAAAATATCTCGCGAAACACTCTAAAATTCGGACCCAAAGTTCAGCATCAAGTCTTCTCAAATGGGTTGTTTTTTCGACTTTTGAAACGCCACAGAAAAAAAGTTATAGCGAAAATGCCAAGATGACCTGTTTGGAGCAGCAAAACCCTAGAATCCAAAGCTCTGATACCAAATGTTATGAAACCAGCTCAAGAAAAGATAGAAAAGATAGATCAACGCCTTAGAATTCAGCCTCTTCGAGGGGGCAACCTCCTTTACATTACATAAATGAACAATTCTTGGATGATACAAATGAAAAGACCTCCTTTCTATATATAGGAGTCTAAGGGGTCATAACATAACCAGAGCTGACATAACAATAATAATGTAAGGGCACAATAATAATAATAGTGGGCTTCTATGGGGCACAATAGTAACAATATGGGCACTACATGGGTACATCAATATAATAAGTGGTTTGTACTAATAACAATAAGGGGTGACACTAGTAGTATAGGGGCCTAACAGGTTCCATGGGCATCTCATCCTTTGGAGTAGGTTTCCCCATCCTCTGAAGCCGATCACACTGGCTAGTATATCTCCTCACATCCTGATGAAGAGTGGGTCAGTAGTAGCCTGCTTGCAATATCTTGAAGGCAGTTATTTTTGCCACAAAAGGACCTACACAAGGCCCATCATGACATGTTAGGAGGATGTCAAAGACTTCCTCCTCCCTAACACATCTTCTCAAGATCTGACATGGGCCAAGTTTGAAGAGATTTTCCCTAATCCAGGTGAAAGGGGCGCTTTTCCTTACTATCTTGCTGTTGTCTTTTGAGGACAGGTGTGGTGGGAACTTTGCTGAAACCAAGTAGTTTGCTATATCAACAAACCATGGGGAGAGTAATGAGATAGAAAACAGGTGTTCATCTGGCATTTGGTCATCCACCATTCCTTCTTCACCTGTAGGCAAATTTACTCTAGACAAAAAGTCAACAACAAAATTTTCTTTACCAGGCTTATCAATAATGGTCAAATCAAAATCTTGCAGTAAAAGCAACCATCTAATAATGAGAGCATCTACATCTAGTTTGTTCACTGAATATCTAGTTGCAACATGATCAGTGTGCACAAAGGTTTGATAGCCTGTGATATAATGTCTGAATTTGTTTAAGGAATGCACGATAGCTAGGAGTTCCTTCTCGATCACTATATAGTTTAACTCTGCCTTTGACAAGTTTTTTCTTATAAAGTATATGGCATAAGGTAACTTTTCATCAATTTTTCCTAAGACTACTCCTATTGCTTTCTTCGAGGCATCTGTGTGAATGTGGAAAGGTAGGTCCCACTTTGGGCCTCTCAGAATTGGGGCAGTCACGAGCTTGCTCTTCAAGGTATCTAGGGCTTCTCGACAGTTTTCCGACCATATGAACTCGACATCTTTGCCTAAGAGGCAAAATAGAGGAGAGGCTAGCTTGCTGAAATCTTTAATAAATCTCTTGTAATACCCATCTAAGCCTAGGAAACTTCTGAGATCTCTCACCTTTTGAGGAAGTGAGACCCTTTGGATGATGGCAATTTTGTTGGGGTCCACCTGCAGTCCTTGCTGAGATATTGCATGACCTAGCACGGTCCTTTCAGTCATCAAGAATTCACATTTTTCTGGAATGAGGGACAGGTTTGTCTCAATACACTTATCTAGAACTTTTCCTAAGCTAGACAAAGCTTCCTAAGAGTCAGAGCCATATGGAGTAAAATCATCCATGTATATTTCTACTGCATCATGAACTAGTTCAGAAAATATACTCAATACCACTCTTTGGAAAGTGGCTGGAGCATTGCACAAACCAAAAGGAAGGACATGGTATGAAAAGGTACCCCAAGGACAAGTGAAAGTGGTCTTATCTTGGTATTCCTTGCTGATTTGAATCTGATTGTACCCGCTAAACCCATCTAGGAAAGAGAAAAACTTTTTCCTTGCCAGACCGTTTAGCACTTGATCTATGAAAGGTAAATGAAAATGGTCCTATTTAGTGGCTTTGCTCAATTCCCGATAGTCGACACATATTCTCCACTTACCATTTTTCTTTGGCACTAGCACCAAAGGAGAGACCCATCCACTGTTAGAGATGGAATAGATGAATCCTGCATCAAGCAATTTCTGCAGTTCTTCCTTAACAATATATTGAAGTGCTGGATTCATCCTCCTTTGAGGCTGCCTGATTGGCTTGCAATCCTCCTTGATTATATATGATGAGTACATACTAAAGGGTGCACTCCCTTCATCTCCTTATAACTCTAGGCGGAGGCATCTAGGTGTTTTCTTAGCAAGCGACACAATTCCTTCTCTTGGGAAATGGATAGGGATGGATTGATTTTCAAGGTTCTTTTTGGGCCGAATTCTATATTATTAACATGGAGAGGAGTGGATTCAGCCACATAGAGATCAATTGAGGGGGTTTTTTGGGTTTCTCTTACTATGTCCTCTAATGGTGATTCACTAGGAGGTGGATTCTGAATCAGATTTTCAATCATATCATCCTCATCTTGAGGTTTTCACCCCATGGCGATTTCTGATGCACAAAGCGGTGTAGAATAGACTTCATCCTCATTTTCCTCCTCCAACCAGAGTGGTAGGTCATGTTCTAGCAAGTGTTAGGTAGGAGGATATAGGATTAACTATTTGGACATCTGCCTATTATTTATGGTCATGTTCCCAGCTAGACAACTGATGTAGGCATTGGCAGTAGAAAACCAGGGTCTTCCCAGAATGAGAGGATACCCAGTGAGCTTTGCCTTTGGCTGGAGAACTAAGAAATTAGCAGGGTACTCCCAAGAATCAATGGAGACCATCACATCTTCCAAAATCCCCTTAGGGGTCATGGTGGAGTGGTCTGCTAGTTGTTTCATGGTCGTGGTCTTCCTCAAGGAGCCCTGTAGGTTGAGTTTGAGAATTCTGTCCTTTGTCATCACACTAATGGTGGCTCCCAGATCAATCAAGGTGTGTGGGATCATGGTGCCATTGATGTGGACATCAACTACTGGGCTTCCAAGGTCCAGATATTTTGGATAGATTACCTGCCCTAACATCAGGTCGGATAGTTGCCCTATGACATTAATGGTTGGGGCATCTCTCTTGCGCCTTCCTAGATGCCTAAAGCACTTCTCTTTAATCAACCTATTGTAGATAGGAACATATTTTATGGCTTCAAGAAGTGGTATCTTCACACATAAATGTTTCAATTTTCCTAGGAGTTCAGTTTCTTTTGGGGTAGGCTAGGCTGTCATGGATAGTCTCTCAGGAAAGGGTGGAATTGCTTTAGGTTCACTTTCCTCTTTATCTTCTCAACCTCCCTGGGTGGAGGCTGGCTATCTGGGAGAACTTTCCCAGATCGCAAGTTAATTTCCTGAATCTCCACAACATAAGTTGGGCATGATGGTTCCCCACTATACACTTGCTAATCCTGTCTATTGTCTGGGTTCAAATTTGGCTGGGCAGGCATTTGTGGTTGCTTTGGTGGAGCAGTAGGTAACAATTAAGGTTGGGTAGGTGGTGGAGGCAAAAGAGTGGGAAGAGAGTTGTAGTGGGGCCTCTGCCCTTGATGAGGTGCATTCCACTAAGGTTGTGGCTGAGCATAGGATTGAAATGAATGGGTGGCTGGCTGGGCTTGATATTGAGATGTGAAGGACCAAGGAGGAGGCGTGGACCAAGAAGGATGAGTAGTGGGGCCCCATGAAGGTATGGTAGTGACTTGGTTGGGGTTTTAGTATGCCTGAGATATCCCTTGCATCCCCTGATGATATGGTCTAGGTCCATGCAGCCTCCTTTGGTTTATGTAATAGAGTTGTTCAGTGACTCCCTCAGCCCCTTGATATGCAACTTTAAGTCCGGGCAAGAAAGGGAGCTTATCTGTAGAATGATTTTCTTCACAGACTGAACAAACGTCTATAGAGTTCAATGGGCATTCATTCCTAGGATGCCTCTTAGTGCATCTAGGGAAAAAAATGGCCAAAGCCCTCTTTATTTCCTCTTATTTCCTTTTGATGTGTAAGGTATCCATTTGCATGGCAAGAGTCTGTAGTATCTCACTCTTGAAGTCTTCCAGCATGTTTCCAATTTCTCCTTTAGTGGATGAGTTAGAGGAAAAGGTATTGGCTATGAGTTGCCTCCCCCTACCTTTCTTTCTGGATACTCTAGAATGGTTTCTATAAATAGTCTTTATGTCCTCATAGGATAGTTGGTAGATGTCTCCCTCGGCTAGTAGATGGAGGGTGTCTAAAAGATCTTCCCGAATTCCCCTGAGCAAGACTAGCTTTAGAGACTCAGGGTCAAGTGTACACCCAACCCTTTTGTAACTAAGCTAGAACCTCTCTTCATAGTCTTCCAGGGACTCATCACTTCCTATAGTCATTTGGAAAATTTATTCTTTAGTATCTTTTGACCTACAATAGTCTTGATACTTGTTGTTAAAGGCTTGCTACATCTGAGCCCAATTTGTGATGCTATTTCCAGCTAATCCCATGAACCAGCATAGTGCTGCATCCTTGAGAGTAGAAGGTAATAGTTTCAACTTTTTCTCATCTTTTGCATAGTCATAGGCTCGACAGATAACATTAAACTCGAACAAAAAGGTATCAGGATCTTCTGTAGTCAGACCATGGAAATGAGGTAGGGTGGAAGGGCTTATATTCTTCATTTTGGTGTCCCCATTGGTCTCCTAAATGGGAAAGGTACCCTCTATTCTCTCTCCATTCCCCCTAGCATTTCTGTGTTTAGCGATTGGCTCCAAAGGAATGTTTTCTTCTCCCTCTTCCCCTGTAGGTTCTTCAAATATGCCTTGTTGTTCACCTAAGGGTTCTTCTTGATCGCAACAGCCAAAGAAGTGAGAAGGATGGCTGTGTGAAGTAGTGGGGGTGTTGGGCAACAATTTTCTTGAGTTATCTCTATTCCTACGAGGCATGAAATGAAATCTTTTTGGTTGGTTTTTGTTTCTTTTTCCCCACACTAAAAGTACCTACAGAAACTGAAATTGATTGAACGAAACAAATTGCAACTAGCTGAAATGAATTTACTGAAATGAAATTTGCAGAATTGAAGAGGAAAGAAAGGAAGTGCTGCACTGAAGGAAGCTAAATGACTAGTATACTTTTTCTGAAATGAAATTTGCAGAATTGAAAAGGAAAGCAAGGAAATGCAGAAATGAAGGAAAAGAAAGGACTAGTCTACTTTTGTTGAAATAAACTATTAGCAGAATGTTGCAATAGAAAATAGAAGAAAGCAGTAATCACAAAATACACTGACGCTTCCCCAACAACGATGCCAAAAAGTGGTGAGCACCAGTATTGCAACAATAATTCTACGATTCCTGGGCTGCCTACTTTACTCTTATCAACTCGATAGTTTGTAACAAACTTGGAAGCATCGGTGCTGTATGCACAAGTACTAGTTATCACTGCAGGTTGTCACTTGGTCAGCAGACACAAGCTCACTAGGAGCTTGAGCCAAATTCTATGGATTCTAGAAGAAGCTCTATAAGTAATGAAAGGAAAGAAATATAGATGTTTTTCTAACTGCAAAAAGGTGAAAGACTGAAATGTAAGGCAAAACTAGTGAACCCTAATTAACCAACTAATTCTACTTTTGCATAAAGCACTATGAAAACAATGAAAGGAATGCCATTTCCTATTCAAGGAAGTAAACAACATCTAACTATGCTATTTCTAGGAGTAAATAAGCAAAAAACATACTTTTGGATTTTCATGTATTTTTATGTGAATTTGACATGCATGTAATTTATTGTGTGTGAATGTGGCAATGAATAGGTGGTGTTAAAGGGTGGTTTTGGGACTTAAGTGGATGTAGCATGGTGTGGATGGGTCCTAGGAGGTCGCAGGTGGCCTTCTAGAGGATTTTCTCATGCTTATCCTTCAAAAGGAAGTCTACAGGAAAATCTACAAGAGGACACAAGAAATCTATAGGAGGAAAACAACGTTCTACAAGAGGCGTACAGGAGGAGGCCGAGAGAAATTTTCACTGTATTTAGGGAGTGAGAGTGGGTGAAATAGGTGGATGAAGGTTTTAATGAGGTGTTAGGGTGCCTATGGTCTACCATGAACCACCAGGAGAGAGAAAGATGATTGGATTTTCTCAAGGAGAGAGGAAGAAGTTCTATGGAAAATGCAGGAAACTAAGGCAGAATTGAGGTGAGACTTGGGCAACCTATAGGGCATGGATGAGATGGAGGATAGGATGGATGATAGGCTGGTCTGCCTCTAGAAGAGATCTACTACAAAAGGAACTAACAGTCAACCAATAAGATCAAACAAGCAATGAAATGAGTGCATCTAGAAAAACAAAGTTTTGCATCAAACTAGTCTAAACTATGATTTATGAAAGGAAATGCTGAGAAATGCTGCAAGATAGGAAACCATGGAAGAATACTATTGAAAATAAATAAGTGAGCATGATGAAGAGGATATGAAGCAAAGAAAAGCTGAACTATTAACCTACTAAAAAGTTGCAAACAGTAGAAGTCTTATGAATGAGGAAAATCTGTGTTTTTGGGGAAGCAAGAGGGTCTTTGGCTCAAATCCTGGTACCAAAGGGAGGAAGAGAGGCCAAGACACTATTTTTATCCTTTTGAATCTTCTTTTTATCACTACTTAACTTGCTATAGAGAGCACAAATGGAAGCAAACTACTGAATCATCAAAAGCAACCTATTCTTAAGCATAAAAGAAATACATCTAACAGCAACCTAATCCACAAACTCAAATAAAACATATAAATACAAGTAAAGAGGAGCTTGACTGCTTGGATTGGCCCCTAACCCAAGATATTTAGCACTTTGAGGTAACTCAGTGCTAACTCAAAAATGATTCCATCTTTATTTCCAAAACAATAGCAAGATTACATGAAACTGTCACAAAATAATAAGTTCGAAGTTGAGTAGAGTTTACATAAGCAAAAATCAAACAAAAATCTGACCCTAGTGAGGCCCTAGGCCCCTCTACTTATACAAATTAAGCTACCAATAGCTTCCTTAAAATTAGGGAGGCTTGGCTCCCAAAACTTCAGATAATCATCAGTGATCCTCCACTTGCTCGACTGCCTTGTAGTGCATGATTTGGCTGCTTGTACTCCGAGCTGAATGAAGGGGAATTCAAAATGAGGAGTTATAAATGAGGGGGATTCCCTCCTATAAGTCCTCTCCTTTGTCCACTTTGAGTTATTGTGACCTTTTGTCCACTGGATCCTTGACTTTTACCTCAAAATTCTTCAATAATCTGCATTAAACACATATTAGACCACATGGCATCATAACTAACTCAAATCACTCCATAAGCATAAATATAATCAGAAAATCATACAATAAGCTAAGAGAATGGTTGATTTGACTAGGTTGGGAGGTAAAATGAGCCCATATAATTACCCATTTATGAGGCTCATCACTACCCATGGTCCGCAGACCATGGGATTGTATAAATAGAGCGAGGCTCTAAGTTGTAAAGGGAGCGAAAAAGGAATGAATAGATGAATAGTGAAGGAATAATTTGAGCTTAGAATAGAGATCTAAGTGTCTTGGGTTGTAGTAGTAGGAAGAGGCTCTGCAGCTGAGTGCACAGAGGCCTAGTAGAGTCTGCAGTTGAGTGCGCAGGCCCCTATAGCTGAGTGCGCAGGGTGGTGTCGAGATTGTAAGAAAGATTGAAGATTAATAAAAGAGAAGTTAATTCATATTCATGTGTATTTGTTGTGCATTATCTTCTTTATTTTTGTGTGCATTCATGTATTGCACACACTGTTATGATTGATGAATATGTTGTAATAACCGTAAATCCTACACACACATGTTAAGTAATCGGTTAATTAACAAGGATCTTGGGTATTATATAGGTCACGCCCCAAGTAGGGCTGTGTGGAAGCTGCCCCATAGGACGCGAAGGGATCACAAGTGCACGTAGCGACAAGTTGGATCCCGAACCTCCAGAAGCCCATTAGACATCCCTAGGGTGTGAAAACCTGGTTCTAGCACCATCCCATACTCCTTCGGTTGAGACTTCAGTCTGCGTTCCATGAATTGTTGCCAAAAGGGACAATAGTACTGGGAGCTTCTTGGTTAAATCACCTCTGAACCTGGGTTAGGCCCCACTAAGCCAACAAGAACCTTAGCATGAACCCACAGTCATATCCCAAACACGGGATTACGAGTGGAGTTGGATGGGGGCCAACCCCGGGCCACATGGGCCATCACATAACCTTGACAGAAGAGTGGGAGGGGCCAGCCCATAAGCGCTAGCAGTGAGGGCCAGCCCTAGGGCCTATGGCCCGTGATATGACAACATCTTCGACAACTGGAAAGCACACAACAATATAGTGCCAAATCTCGATACTATGCATGTAATAAAACAAAACACCACATGTTGGGGCCCTAGATGGTGGGGACGGGCAGTTAGCTCACATCCTTAGGCACGTAGCCCCCATACGATCACATTATTTGGAAACTCAGAGTTAATGGACATTTTCACTGTCTGACAATTTCACCCATCGAGCGAGATTGTAGGCCAGGTTTGCCCGCGGGTTCCAGGTTTGGGGTGCTCAAGTGAGGTTTAGGTCAAATTGTAGGATGGTTAATATAAGAAGTTCATGAGAGAACTTGGAAGCTCATAACTTTTGGATTTTTTAGCCAAATTGAGCTAAGAAAGAGGTTGCTTATGGGTTTTTGGATGTTTTGAATCCATTGGTAACCTCTATTCTCTGATTTGAGTGCAACTACATGGTATTTTTGCAGGTTTGAGACTAAAGGTGCATGGATTAGTCAGGGTTTGGACATAGTTTTGGGAAGTTTTTGGGCATGGAGAAGACCTTGTAGGGGTATTCTCACTTCTAGAAGGTTACTACAAACACTCTAACTAGCAGGGTACAACCCTGGTTCAACTTCTCCTATCATGAAGTTTTGATTGTGTGATGTAGGAAAGTGTTCCCTCTATGGATAGAGGCAACCCTCTAGCCCTAGAGTGGGTTTAGTCACAACAAATACAAAACAACATTTGATTCCCTTAAATAGTCATCATTGGAGGCCTACCTCAAACCGTTGGTTGATGAAGTTCTGTTGCGTTGCTCCAGCTTCTGTTTCCTTCTCCTTCATGAGTAATCAACCTGAAACACCACAAGAAAACAACAGAGCACGTAACCAAGAAACAATAATGATCTATTTACTCATAAAGTCAAGAAATCATGAGCTATCAAGTAAATTGCATACAAGATATAGGAAATCATCATTGATTGTATTAATGATAAATCAAGAGCAAAGCTTACAACCAAGTCTTGACGCCACAAGTCTTCTCGGAGGGTCCAACCAGTATGTTCCTTCAAGCATTCACTCTCAAGGATGGGTCTCCCAAACAAACAATATCTCTCTCTCACTCACAAGATTTAATACAAAGTTAAGGGCACTCCACAACCTCTTACAAACTATTAGAAATCCCACACTTGTCACATTCACACCAAAGCTATCTACCAAACTCAAAACACACTAGTAGCACTGTCTAACCAAAGGAACTAAAAACTAGTAGATCATAGCAATGGTGAGTGATTTTATAGGAGGAGTCTCCATGAAATGAGGGAGAGCGAGCTTATCCTCAAGGGATGTTTCATAAGAGGTGGAACCACCATCCCAGAGGAGGAAAGGCGACCCAAATTGACCCCAAAACTGGCTCTGGAAACATCTAGAAGGTCGACTATTTGAACTAATTCGCCAAATCTGGATCGTCGCGGGTCATGATCTGGGGACTAGCAACGACGTCGCAACGATACAGTGCATGACAAGGAATCATCATGGATTTTAATGGTTTACTAGCAACGATGTAGAAACTTAGTAAAAAAGGGCCAATCTTCAGCATTAGAGAGCATTTGCTTAATCTTCTAGCATAAGTGGGAAGATATGGACATGTTTATTTAACACATGACACAGCAGAGGGTCTGAGATGAGGACAGTGACAAATTACTGTGTAACAGATGCCCCCTAAAGCATGAAGCTTGAGAGAGTGGGAGGGGTGAAATGCTTTATGAAACTATCTGAACTAGGACATCAACTTGAAGAACCTACAGGTGCAAGTACAACTGATATCTCTGATAGTGAAATACATGTAGTCTAGGCTTGGGCGCAACCATCCAAAAGACACATGAAACTTGGTCTGTGGTACGGATGCAGCCACCCGGTTGATAAAACCATAATAATGACAAAGGTATGGTCACAGCCATCCATCAAAGAGTCATGTATGTAGTCATGAACCAATCCACGCAACCGAAACATATGTAATCTTAGTTCGGGGTCTTGAAATCCAACCGATCATAGTACAAATACTAACATGTGAATAGATGTGCTGAGGTCGAGCATGATAGAAAGTCGCTTGATTACCGGCCAATGATGAAAACCATTAACAAGCACAAGAGAAACCACCAATAATGCCAATGGCTCTCAAGGTACTATCTAGTACAATCCACTAAGTGTGAAAAATGAGTTGAAGTCGAACACTCGCGGAATCACCTATTCTAGACCTGTAGGTTGAATTGATGCCAATTGTTTGACATAATGTCAGCCCTAGTTGGGGATGCTCAAGCCTAACCTTGAGGTTAATTTTTAATATGTTTATATTTTCATCATGTCTTTGATGGATTCTGGAGATTGTAACAAGTTCTGGGATGAGGCCAGGATTCTGGGCTAGAAAAGTGGCTCAAATCCTGGGGACATTGGCACAGGTCTGCTGAGAAGAGTCCATGAATGCTAGCACATAGGCTCGTGAGAGACCCTTTGGCTTCTAGATTCTATCATGCCTTTTTCATAAGAGCGTCTAGGGTTTAAAAGGCTTAAAACATTAGTGGGACTCAAGGACAGGATGTCTGAGTGATTGCGATGTCTCCTGAGGGTGTTGTTGCTAATGTGGATGGGTTTGGTTCATGTGTTTTTTCGATTCCATTTCCTTAAGGTCACCAAGGAGGTTGAATCCCTTATAGTGGCCTCTCTCGTCACATGTTTACTGTGGTTGGTCAGTTACTTGGGTAGACCTTGGAGAAGATGGTGTTAAACCAACAATCTCCACCTTACTAACAATTTAATTGATACATTATCCAAGCACATTTATCATATTTTTTGCAACCTAAGATAACCCAGACTGGACTGCAACTTCTCTTAAAATACTTCTTAATACTTTTGTAAACACCTATGTACATTTTTCTTGTGTACAAACAATCTTATGAGCTACTTCGACTGCATTAATAACTTGAATTACAAAATGGTATTTAATTACAATATGCTTGGTCTTACTGTGATACTGTATATTGATAGCCAAATTTATAGCACTATGACTATCACAAAATTTATTCACCTTGTCCCACATGTTTCCAAACTCGCCTAATAAACCCTTTAACTAAATTACCTCCTTGCATGCATGTAAGATAGATATATATTATACCTCTCTATTGGATAAAATGACTACTTTTTGAAGCTTTGACATCCAAAAAATTGGTTCTACAAGAGAAAAGACATACATTGAAGTAGATCTCCTATTGTCCAAATCACCTATTAAATCTAAATTAACATAACCAAAAATTTCCATCGAAGAGGTAACTCACTTGGCAAGCCCGTGATATATAAAGTTATGTAAGTGATGAAGGTTCCATATTCAATTCCCTCTCACCACCATGCATATGTGCAATTCTAGGGGGCAAGGTGGATACATCTAAGGGTTATAGTAGTAGTATTCATAATAGGCCTTGTGTTATGCAAGTACGAGCCCAAATTAGTTGGTTATTCCTCCAGCATACAAAAAAACGTAAACAAAAATTGGATCACCACAACTATCATGAGTGATACAATAATGATTTGTGCCTCTATGATACATAAGCACCCATTTCATTATTGCTCAATGCCCTCTACCTAGATTTTCCATGTACATATTGACAACACAAACTACATGTGAAATATATAGTCTTGTACATACTATCAAATACATTAAACTTCTTACTATGCTAACATATGGCACATTAAACGTATCATCCTTTGCTTCTTTATTACTAGGACATACACTTGAAGAAAGCTTAAAATGGAAATCCAAAGGGATATTTATTTATTTCACATTATTCATACTAAATATCATGAGTATCTTCACCACATACTTCTATTGCTATATGCAATATCACCATCTTGACCCTTGAGTTTATTTGTAATTAATTTTAATTAATTACCTTAACAATATTGTGTCACCTATTTCAGCATAGATATGTTGTCATTGTGAAAAAAATAAACTAGAAAAATCTAGGAACAATACATATGTAATTTAAATGATTGATTAATAAATATGCACACAACCAATTGGGAACATAAGGGCACTAGATAAGCTATGACACCACAAGTGTGAACATGATGAGGGCATTGCAAGGAATTCTATTGCTAAAGCCTTGCCATGAAATTCAAATTTAAATCCAAGTATTTTTCCTCGGGCCCAAGAACCAATGATTGTGAATGACTGGGTAGTTGGAATAGTCATGCTCATTAATATGGATGTTGGGGTAGAAGTTGCAATAGTGCTGCATAATTTAATAGAAGGAATGGGTTGAGTACATTCCTTATATTTTGAAGTTGGCCCATAGATTTCCTAGGTGACTGAGGTAAATGGGGGACTATTGTTATAGCATAAATTCACACATTTCAAGGTCACTTATACATCAAAGGGATACCCCTTTGTGTCTACTAGGGAAGTAACCCATAGCTGTGGCTATAACATACCAAAATATCCAGGGAAACCCTAAGAAAAAGGCACGTTTGGCCCATCAACACTTATAACATAGTGCACAAGGAGAGTTGCAATGCTCTTTTGCTTCAAACAAGGAGAGTTGCCACACTCTTTTACTTTAGATAGGGAGATTTGAAGCCAATTAGGGTGGCATAACAATTGGATAAGGTTGGAATAAGTCAAAATTAATATGGCCTAGAGCATAAGGATGCAAGGACCACATCAAACATGGTCAATAAAGTGTCTACTAGATACATTCGATCACTCGTCCAAGCCATCTATAAAAGTAATGCCCTCCATGGTGTTGAAATATGTAACTAGGTCCAATCTTCATAATGACATATGTAATCATAATTTTATGTATTTAAAGAAAAGAAGAAAAATGAATTTGTTATTTGTGTTCTTGAGGCATGTATTTCATGCTCAAGGGAAATTTATTTCTAGGTCAAGCAGCCATTGACTGCTTCTAGGTTTGTCATAAGGTCAATTGTGTTATTGTCATGCATTGAAGACCCATTTGGGAATATGACATATTGTAAGGAAAAAATTATTGAGTCAAAAGACCCTCCAAGACCTCGTCATGGCACAAAGATCAAGTTGTCCTACATGAAGGACAAGTTGTCCTCAAGATAAATTTTCATACCCCTCACAAGCCTATATTTAAGAAGGAATTTGACCTCATTTGGACACTCACTCAAGCAAGTTTGATCTCCAAAAGCTAGAAGCTATAAAAGGACTAGAAGGAGAAGGAGAAGAAGTTTGAAGTTTTGGGCCTCCCTCTCTTTCTCTCTTTTGTTAGGGTTTGTACAGTTATTGGGCAAGATGAAATTTTGAACCTGAATCGAAGGTGTGAAGTTGCATCAAAGTTGGGAGGCTACATCAAAGCTGTGAAGCTGCAAGGTCAAAGTTATGAAGTTGCATAAAAGATATGAAGTTGTAAGGTTGAAGCTACGAAGTTGCCTCTAGGTCAAAGTTGTGAATATGGTTCTAGGTCAAATTTGTGAAGTTGTTTCTAGGTCGAAGCTGTTGAAGTTGCATCAAGGTCAAAGTTGCAGAAATTGTTGTTAGGGTCGAAGTTGTTGGAGAACTTACTGGAAGGTCAAAGTTTGTTTTTGGAAGCCGTTAAAGAAGGAAAAAGTTGACTTGGTCTTGGAGGGTCTTGGTTAAGGGCTATAGGTCTTGGAATTTGTTAATTGAAGTTATACTAGAAGATAATAATTTTGATGGGTTTTCCTCTCAGTTGGAGAGGTTTTTCCCCTCGCTGATCGTCTACATCTTGTGTCATATTGTACCACTATTCTTTATGATTTCGTAGTTGTTTGATGATAAAGAACACTAATAATAATAAAGGAAAGAACAAGTTAATCAAGTAAAGTAAAAATACATCACAAGTAGTTATCAAAGTAAGAGAAATTACCTAATCTAACTGCCCTAGATTTCTCAACATTTGCTAAGGTGAATTTATCAAGGAAGGGAATCACAAAGAACGATACTCAAGGGCCGAAGTATGAAGAAATCATCTTGGAAACATCAAGACCATCAATCATCAAGAAGAGTTTGATCAAGGAAGAGAAAGGAATCTAATACCCAACAAAGGAAGAATAAAGAAGAGCAAAGCATTTTCTAATATATTTTGGGCTAATTCTCCTCTACTCGTGTGAAGGTTAGGGCATAATTTGCAACAGTGAAAGCTGAAATTTCCAGTCACTCAAAGGAGGCAAAGTTTGGGTCAAAGAAGGACAATTTAGCAAGCTAAATTGTCAAGAGAAAGAGTCAAGGTCAAACGAAGTCAAAAGGATTTAAATCTATCCATATTCCAGCTACACATGTGACCTATTATTTCTGTAGAAAAGGCCAAAATTGCAAACCTCCTACAACAAGCTGAAATTCTGAAGAAGGGCTGAAAATTTGAGGTTGTGAAAAAAGTTTGACTAGCGTTGACTTGAAGGAAGAAAAGCAGTAAAAAATATTGTCATCATCAAAGAATCAATGTGATCTCCCTTTAAGCCAAGGGTCACTTTTGAAGAAAGACATCTTCACCAAGAAGAGATCTTCTATTATCTACATCATCATCAAAATCAAGAAGGCATTTGTTGAAAGTGTAACTAGGTTTGGTCTTCATAATGACATGTGTAATTGTGATTTTATGTAACTAATGAAAAGAAGAAACAAAATTGTTGTTGTAATGTTTGTCTCATGGGTTTCATGAGCAAGGAATTTTATTTTTAGTAATGGCTCCCATTGTTGATCAGGTGATTAGTTTAGTGCTCAAAATTCAAAGTGTTAAAAATTGCTCAAAACCTATACTAGTGCATAGATCTTGATGCTCTGAATCCAATGCAACTTGAATCACTCAAAATCAATATCATATGCTCTTGATATCATGCTCTGGCCAATTTTCCAAACAACTAAAATTTATGTAATTTGGGTTGCAGGTACGTCTAGTCAGCAGTGCATACGCTAAATAGGCAGGTGACTGGGTAGATGACTATGTGTTTATGGCCCAATGGTTTTTCACCATGTGTCTTAATCTGGTTGGTTAAAATTTCTTTGTTTTTGATTGGTTGTAGGGTCATTGATGTGGTCCAATGATGGAGGGCCACATGGGCCAATGGCTGGCTGCGATGTGGGCTTCAAACTGTGCAGTAAAATTTTGTATGGGGTCGAAGCACCCCACGGGATTCGAACCAATGACTAAACATCAAGTAACAAGACCATATACCAACGCGCCATCACGTGTTACTTAACCACATGAGGTTTTAGGTTGTATTTAAGTTTTAACTTCAGTGCATTTAAGGATAGGGTTGGGGCTAAGCCCCAATCCTAGTCACCATGCCCAAGAGAACCAAGGGGTGGGACTATGGACTAGGTATTAGCCCCAACTCTGAGCCATGGTCACCGCCCACAGACCTCAACGCATATAACCACACCGGAGCAGAGAGGAGTAGGGGCAGAAGTGTTTGGCATGGAATCCCCCGATAATAGCTTTTTAGGGCTCAAAGCCCAAGTTTTGGTCAAAGATGTGGTAAAAATCTACGAATTACAGGCATGGAGCACGAAGTGTACAATTGAGTCATAGGGTTTTCCGCCCTAAGCATTGTATTGTAAAATAGTGTAAAGTCGGCCTACCCATGCTCCACAGACCATGGGATTATATAAATAAAGTGAGGCTCTAAGTTGTAAAGGGATTGAAAAAGGAATGAATAGATGAATAGTGAAGGAATGGTTTAATCTTAGAATAGAGATCTAAGTGTCTTGGGTTGTAGTAGTAGGAAGAGGCTCTATAGCTGAGTGCGCAGAGGCCTAGTAGAGTCTGCAGCTGAGTGTGCAGGGTGATGTTGAGATTGTAAGCAAGATTGAATATTAATAAAAGATAAGTTGATTCATATTCTTGTGTATTTGCTATGTATTGTCTTCTTTATGGTTGTATTCGTTCATGGATTGTGCACACTGTTATGATTGATGAATATGTTGTAATAACCATAAATCCTACACACACAAGTTAAGTAATTGGTTAATTAACAAGGATCTTGGGTATTATACAAGTCGTACCCCAAGTAGGGCTACGTAGAAGCTACCCCGTAGGTTGAAAAGGGATCACAAGTGCGTGTAGCAATAGGTCAGATCAAAAACCTCCAGAAGCCCATTAGACATCCCTAGGGTGCAAAAACCTGGTTCTAGAACCCTCCCATACTACTTCAGATGAGACATTAGTCCACGCTTTGCGGACTGTTGCCAAAAGGGCTAGTAGTACCGGGATTTTCTTGGCTAAATCACCTCTGAAACTGGGTCAGGCACCACTAAACCAACAAATGGTTCCGTTTCCAGGACTGGGATCTTCATAAAGGATGTATAATGTCATGCCACTAGAACCCTACAAAGAAATAAATTGAAGAGTGGTTCGACGAGAAGATTCATGAGTTCGTGGCGTAGGAAAATAGAAATCTGCGAGTATTTAAGGAGCAGTGGTTGGATCACTACTTGTACATTGAAATCCACAAAAGTTTCTTTGCATCTTTTCCATCTGAGTTGTATGAGTGGATCACAAAGTTAGTAGACAGCCAGGGAAGGTGTAGACTCGACAAACCAATAGTGTGGACTCATGAACTAGTGTGCAGACTAGAAGCCTTAGAAGATAAGATAGCATGAGCTGTGGACCACTGGCTTGACTGGATAATACAAGGATTTATCAATGAATTCACAGTAGACACGACCATCAACTACAGTGAGGCAGAGTGACATTTTCTCAAGGGACCGCGAGGTAAGTATGTTAAATATTTGAACACTTGGATTAAGTTGCTATTGTGTGACAAGTGGGTGATGCGAATAAATTAATGTTTGGGATTATGCAGAGTGGAAAGATCTACAGAAGTGGAAGTAGTGAAGAATTAGAAAATAGTCCCTTAATTTCACCCTTGTTGGAGAGTGAGGAAGAGCTCGTGAAGGTTTCTATGAGAAGCACGGTCAATTTGATAAGGCAGTGAATTCCACATTTACCACCTCCACCCACACCGCCACCTGCTTTAGCCCCTTACCTCCATCTCCACCCACTCCACCTCTGCCACCTCCACTGTTTAGTATGGCGAGCGCGATCAAACTACCAATATTCAGAGAAATAGGGAATGAAGATTTGAACCAATTTTGGTTCGTGGTAAGAGCAGTATGGGAAGCACAAGGCGTCATGATTAATAATATTAAAAAGGCTACACCGGTGAGCACGCTGTAGGATCACACATTAACGTGGTATATCAAGCATTCTAATGACCATTCAAACGCAGGAATTGCAAAGATCTAGATCGCATTGAATAGGGAGTTTAGTAGGCCAAAGTCAGAGACACAATCAATCATTGGGTTTAAAGAGATCGCAATGGTCTTGGGTGAGACCCCCTGAGATCTAGACCAAAGGCTAAAAAGTATGATCTATGAAGCCAACATGACATTAATAGATGCACATCATCGTGCATGGTTTGTGGCCTCACTTACACCCCACTAAAGGATGACATTGTCACAGCAAAAACTTTCCACCCAGGCTGAAGCATTGGAGATGGCAATGAGGTTGCGTGAGACCCCTATACAAGACCCTGGATTGGGAGTCCAACAGATCTACGCACAGCTACAGAATCTGTGTCTAGAAATGCAGAGTTTGAAACAGGATAGGGCACCTCGGCTAGAGGCGCGTGAGGAAGTATGGTGCATAAAATGAAAAGGCCAGGGCAATGAAAAAGATCATTGTCTAGTGTTCACGAACTACTTGGTAGGAGGAGGGAAAATGCCATTAAGACCAGAGGCACAAGCAGGGCTGAGTGTAGCGTCTGCATTATGGTGCGTAGTTTGCTAGATAGGAGGAAAACATACCATAGATAATTGTCATCTGTTGCAGAAGTATATGCAGACGTCCCAACAATTGTTTTGTAATTTCTGGAGGTCGGTAGGCCATGAAAATTGCACTTACCGAAGCTATGAACTGATGATGGATCAGACTCCTTCTTATAGGGTGCAAGCTGAAACATGAGCCCATGACTCAAATGCAGCGATTGCGTGTGTTGGGTTTCAGGGGCATGGTCAGGGTCGAGGTGGAATGGGACCAGGAAGGAGTCACAGACAAATAATCTGTTACAATTGCAGAGGGCCAAGGCATTATGCTCATGATTGTATGAACCTGACTAGGATATCGTGTTGGTATTGTAATCAGTTTGATCATAAGGAAGAAGATTTCCCTCTGTTGATAGCAAAGATGCGTGAAAACAGGGTACTCTAGCCCCCTCCGAACCAGAATTTACAAATGATGAGGTCTGAACTGCGCGAAGAAGACCCAAGCGTAAACATGATGCTCAAGAGCGGTGTGACAATGGGAGATGATAAAGGGAAGTAGCCAGAAGAAAGCATGTGGGTTCGCAGGCTCCTATAAAGGAACCTGAGTTTGATTTAGAACGCGCGAAGGAGACATTCATGGAAGCTAGGAAGAGCTTCACAGAGGCCTCCACTTTAGGTAGTAAGGATCAACTAGAACCAGGGATGGATCCTTCCATGCTCACTACCTTTTTGGAGACATGCATTAAACTATTGCACGAGAACAAGGCAGTTAAAGGGCTACAGGAACTTATCAATAGGTGTGCAGGTTCAGGAGAACCCTCCGTTGTTCGAAAATTGGGAAAGCATGCATTGTGCACAAGAAGGGAGATGAGGTTGACCATGCAAATAGGCGAGTATGAAATGGATCAGGTAATCATGGACCTGGGTTCCGACGTGAATGTACTACTAAAGTAGACATGGGAACACATGGGTAGACCCGCATTACAGTGGTCCAATATTCAATTACGAATGGTGAACCAATAGAAGATTTTTCCCATGGGAATATTGCAAGCGGTGAAAGTCGATATTGAAGGTGTGAGCGTGCAGGTGGATTTTCAAGTGATAGATATTTTTGATGAGAGCAATCTCTATCCCATGCTACTAGGGATAGACTGGGATACCAATATGAACGAATTCATAAATCTGAAGAAGCGCAAAATGACCTTTGAGAAAAAGTGACTACGTGTAGTAGTACTGTTAGATCCAGTTGAAGGAGCGCAATACACTAAACTAGTGCACGATGATGATATTTATGATGATCTCGACTATATCTACAAGATCACTACACAAGGAGAGGATTGGGTGAATCCAACTATAGATGGAAGGATTTTGTGGGAGCACGAAATCTCTTGCACTTCAGATTCTGACGGAGAGATAGAGTGATGGCAGAATCGGTTGCACGAAGCAACAACACTAAACTGCAACATGATGATCAGGTCATTATGTTGTGTAACAACAGAGGCAAGGGAGCTACCGAAATATGATGGATTATCGGTGGTGGATGAATTTCTGAGAAAATTCGAAAGTGCAGTTCCAAAGCAGCAGTGATTCGATGCGCTGAAGTGGGGACTGTGCACAACACCTGCACGATGGTGGGGTGTGCATCAAGGAACTTTTTAAGACTAGTGCGGATGCAAAAGGATGATGCACCTACATTTTTGAAAACCCCAGTTTCGAATGAAAGCCAATCACATGGAGTGGAACAACTTGCACACCCACCTTTCCCTTTTGGGTACAGACATATGTTGTACAGTCTGCACAAGTGCACACCAACCCCAGCCTAGAGCATCGGAACAAACCACAGCAACAAGAAAGGTGACGCGCGTTACCAATTCTCCTTGATGAAGCATTCCATAGGGTGCACGGAGTATTGAACAAGGATTACCAGGCGAGATGAACTGACTGGGACTTGCGCGTGCCAATAGTTCAGTGGGCCTATAGGACCATATGCAAAAACCTGAGCGCGGAAGTGATTCCAAACATGTGAAATAGAGTAGAACCTGAGGTTTATGAAGGGAATACCAAAAGGAATCTACACGTAATAGCCCCTGCAGTGATGACAACATGCGAAGACTAGGACGAAGAAATCACACAGCTACGTGAGGATGATCGTATAAGGATTTGAGAAGCCATTCAATGAGGGAACCTTAGACTTAGCGAACTCGAAGAAGATTGGGTACGATTGAGGAAGAAATGAATAATGATGGACGTTGAGATCAAAAGACGAGAAACTATGGTCACGCAAGCATGTCTCATCAATAAAGCAAGGATGACAAGGCAAGATATGGATGGTCATACCATTGCATTGGAAGACTGTCTCCAAGAACTTATGATTCTATTACCAGGGCTGAGACCACACCTTACCAAACGAAGTAACAAGGGAAGTGCACCACATAAGATAAAGCACGTGGTCCCAGCGGTTACGAGGGCAAGTGAGGAGTGTCCACACGCTATGCTAGAAGGTGAGTTGCATTCTCACACAGGTGGGACGACCACCTGACTAACCATAGGGAGCACAATATCAGTGCTCCAGATAGTTGAAAGAGAGTGCGAAACCCTAAACGAGTTTGTTTGGGAACTGCATAGTGAGGGAGGTGTGCGCAGAATCAACATGGTACAAGGTTCGCACCCACGCACGGGGCGCTATGCTAGCGCGCGGGTAGGCTGGGAAGTAACCGTTGACGTCACTATTCATGATGAGATGTCGAATTTAAGGCAAAAGGGAGCGGGTGGTGGGAAATTAAGACATGAATTGAGGGCTAGATTTGGGACGATCTGCCGCCAATAATGCATTAATGACTTAGAAGTGGGGGGAACGGTCGATTTCAAATTCAAAAGACTCTATAAAACTCCAAGGACTAACTACAAGAAAACACTTGGTTGTTTGGGATTTGAGCAGTTGTAGAGTATTGAGCGTCGAGCAATCTTACCATCTTTGAGTACGCGATAGAACCTATCGTGTGCAAACATGATGAATACTACCAAGCCAGGTGTGAAATTTTCCGAAGATACCGCTAAGGTTTCTGGAGATGCGGCGGTTGCACCAGAAGTTCCAAAATCACCATGGACACTACGGCTGAAGAAAGATAAATAGAATATGGGACCAGTCCACGTGTCCCCAAGAAACCCGTGGTTCGGTAAGATATCAATGGAAGAGAAAGGTAAAGCCATCACCGTTGAATTGAATGAAGAGGAGGAGGACTTACAGGCCCTAATTGATCAAACAGAGGAGCAAGAAGAAGTGGAGGAGGACGTCCCACCAATTCCTTCCACAGCGAAGTTACCCAGGTATGTCCCTTTGTGGAAAGGGATAGTTAGGGCGGACAAAGACCTGGAGGCCACGAAGAGTGTGCTCCAAACCTCGCTCCTCCCTAACGGAACTAGTTTTGAAGGTCTGCCCCTAAGCCGGGTGCCTACCCTGAAATTTGAAGATTGGGACCCCATGGAAACTGAGAAGTTCCCACACTTAGCAATGAAAATCTTGATGAAACAGAAGCTGGAGGGACCAATAATCTTGTTGGAGCTGAAAAAATGGTTGTGCGGTGTGGAGAAGGCCGGGTTACTTCAACAAGGATGGATACCCCACTTTCACCACATGCCCATCATCATTTTCGTCATCAGGCAGCTCCTATGCCTGGTGCAAAGCTTATTCATAGGATTTCTCGCTTCCCTATAAGGGAAGGGACCCCGTAGAGATAACTAGAAAAAGCGGAGATTTGGCGCTCGCAGAAGCCATGAAGAAGAAGTAAAAATTGGAAAAGAAGCAGAGAGGCTACGTAATCAATAACATTCAAGACAAAGGGGTGCGCGTAGCCACCCAACGGCTAGCCGGGAAGGTGATGAGAAAATCCTGTGGCAATGAGGTACCAGCGCTAGTCGTCGCGCTGGCAGAACAATGCGTGGAGGGGGTCCAATTCAACTAGTTCGAATTACTCTGTCAAGAATTCCTCACCAATTGCAAGGAAGCTCAAGAGAAAGGCAAGACTTTCCATTACATGTGGTTGCTCTTGTCCATTTTATTGGTGACAGGGGAACTACCTGAGGACAGTTAGTTCCCTCCCTTTGAACATGACTTTCCAGAGGCAGCAAAATATGCGCCGCTCTGGGCTATGAAGGATGCCACCCAGATTCGCGAGACTAAGATCTTTTGGGTGCTCATGGAGGTGAGCATCCAGATGTGGATTAATAGAAGGCCGCGCCTATACCCCGTAGTGTACATCATTCTGCGAAGATTTGTAGACTTCAATCTGGATATGCACAATGTGTATATCAAGGCACATAAGGATCTGACACAGACCTGGACCAAGCTTCCTTTCATTGCAATTGACTACGCTATCTTCTCCATGCTTGACTCATGGCCTATTGAATGGTGCACCCCAGATCTGGCAGAAAGGGATAGAACAATAGCACAAAAGAAGAAGAATGCAACCAAGTTGTGTGTCACAAAGTTGGCCCAGCAACGATGCAACGAAAAAGTGACTGCGGAGGTAAGGACCACCCACGAAGTAGCAAAGGCAGTCGTAGAACAGGGAAAGGCCATCGAAAGAGTAGTAGAAGCACAAGCAACAGAGGCCACTGCGATACAGGAGGAAAGAGTCCTTGACGTGTCTATAGGACATGGACCAGATACAATAGAAGGTGTGGACCCGAGCATGATGTCCACCCAACTGAAATGGCCGCACGTTGTGGAGTGGTTAGGTCCACGAAAGAAGGCCAAGGCTTCCAAACTGGGCATTAAGCCAATCACATTAACAGAGGGTGACCTCTATGAGATTGGTGACACAGTTTGCGAGGTCACCCCGGAAGCGCTGCAAGAAGTAATGATGGAGCAACAGAATTTGTTGGGGGCCCTAAGGGTGGCACTGTAGGAACTTCAGGTGCAGCCCCCATAGGAAGGAGTAGTAGCCACCTATGAAGCCATAGGTACATCAACAGTGGAGCAGCTGCTGCATGCAAAATTGGACAACACCATAGTGCTGTCGAAAGGAGCATTAACAACGGAAAGTGAGGAGGACAAATCTGTTGGGTTGTGTTATATTCTTTCCACGACTAACTAATGTAGTGAACCAGGGGGTTAGAGGGGGGGCAGAGCCCCCACTTCATTGCACCGATTGCGCAGCGGGGGGGTGGGTAGCCGCCCTCTATGGGGTCCGGGGCAGCAAGCCGGGAATTTTTTTTTTTTGGACCCTATATTAGGTTGGGCAAACCTACCTATGGTTTTCGGTCCATGGTATTGGATGCTTCGGCATGTATAAATATGTATTGTAACATTGAAAGGAACATAATAAACAATCAAGCTGGTAGTCCCGGCTTTGGGATCCAGTGGGAAATATCTGTGTATATGTTTTTTATGTGTTATGCTCTCACATTTTTATTTTTCTTGTGATTTAGAATTCGTATGCAGGTAATTTCTGTACGAGGTTAAAACCCACATTTGGTATCAGAGTTGTTTTGGCTTCAAGGGGACGCCTTTGTTGCTGAGGGGTTTCGCTCGGGCCTGTGGTAGACCATGTTCAGTGGGAGATCTGTGAGATTGATTCTGGTGGTGAAATAAGATGGCGAGCAGTGTGTTGTGCTATACAACAACCCCCCATTTCATAAAATTTTACTTTAGAAAACTATAATATGAAATGGGTCCCTTTTAGATTAAATTGGTATTAACTTATCATTCCTCTAAAGGTCCGTAAACAAACGAAACATTATAAAATCCTTTGAGTTAATAAATAGTCGGTCTCATAATAAAAATGAATAATTCTTTATTATTGTGATAAAGCGATCGCAAGATCGCATATCGCAATAATAAAGGATGCATAACAAAGACCCATTGATTCTCCCCGATGCGACAAGCGCGAATAACCATCGGTTATCGGGAAAACAAATAACAAAAGGCCCTCTCCTTGCTCTGATGCGATATCACTATCGGCAATCGGGGAATGCGATATGAATATAACTAAACTCTTCTCCTTAAAGCTCCCGATGCGAGTTAAGCGATATCGCTATCGGCGATCGGGAATTCTACAATAACTTAAATAAAACTGCCTAAGGCTTCCTCTGATCGCCGATTGCGATAAAGCCAAGCGTGACTTTCGAAAAGGATTGATATGGATTCGGTATATTATATTAATTATTATTAAAAGCCTTTTCTCTTCCTGATAGTGATTCACTTGTGCCCAACCGCCAAAAAATCAAATCCATGCTTAAATGATTATTCGACAAATAAAGGATATAATGAGCATTTAAATGATTGACAGGTCTAAACGGCCAATTAATGGAGGAGTTATGCCTAAATCCCTTCAGAGATTGTATCCTCGGGAGCCTTATGATAATCTTCCATTATTCATTGATTGGCACAATTCCTCCATACTTGGTTTTCGCCATCTATCCTTCGCATTACGTTCATTTTATCTCTTGTGCAGAGGTTTTCCGCAGTAGCGAATTCAGACCAAATGGGGAAGAAATCTAATAAATCTGGAACAACTTCAGCTTCTGCGGTAACAAGACAACATGCCACCGATCCAGGACTAAGCAAAAAAGGATTAATATTAGATACCACATGTCTCGGCCTCGGTAACACTACTTGGCAGAGCATTTACAACCTGGTTGAAGCCGAGGAACCTCAACAAACATCGGTACAAGCTACAGCAGGCTCGAGCCGGAAGTTTGATGCTACTCTAAAAGATTTGGCTGATTCCTACCTGCACAGGATAGCGGCTCGAGAGAAAATTCTTCCATATACAGATGTGGTGAGATGGGCCATTGAAGAAATTCCAATTACGAACAGAAAATTCTGCACTATTGATGGGAGAGTATTCGGTTCATTTCAGCCCAATGATTTGAGACAAATGTACCATTTGCCTGAACCAGAGAAGAAGTATAATAAAGCATTCCTGGAGAAGTTTAGAGATGAAAATGAAACTAAGTCAGGGCCTATATGGGAATGGAGAAAGAACCCGACGAAACACAAACATGAGTCTTCGAGTAAGTACTCTGTCTATTCCTTATGTTCTCCTTATTGTTATGCTGGAGCTATGATGTGTCGAATGTGGGGATTGCATGATTCTTCAAAATTTTCCATAGAGATGGTACCTTTGATGGAATCAGCATGTAATAGTGAAATCATTAATTGGGGGAATATATTATCGGATAAGTTAGCTACATCTATTCTTGACTTCAGAAACAAATCCCGTGTTACTGATAGGTTCATCCCTCCATTTTACTTTAGTGCCTACATTTTAGACACCCTGTGTTTTAATTCTGAGTTTCCTGTGTTAGGGTGGAGATGGACTCCATAGGACCCTATGCCCATTCATATCTACCACCAGAAATTACGGAAAGCTCATTATAAACACCTCTTATATCAAGTCTGCAATGGATTCATGTCAAGTCTGCAATGGATTCATGCTACCTATTTACTATGCAATTTTTGATAGACCTACTCCTAAGATCTCCTCTCAAGCAGAGATTGACTTGACAGCCTTGAAAACCTGGTTTGGAGAAGAAAAATTCGCTTATGTAAGAGTTTTCGGCAGTAAGGCCAGGCCTCATATCCTCCCCTTGTATATACCAGACAAACTAGTAGCTCGAGAGATAGCATATCAGCTTACAACCGCATCAACTACAAAGACTCTCAGGAACTCAAAGAAGCAAGTTTTGCCTCCTTTTCCTCTAAGGTGTGGAATCTATACTCTGCATGATTATAAACATGTAGAGAAAGAGGTGGAAAAGATTAATATACTAAATCTTGCCACTCTGCCTAACAGACGCTTTGATTCAAAAAAGGTCATCTATAATGTTCTAGACCAGGCCAAACTCACTAAATTTGAACGTAAAGAAGATGAGTTTGATGACCTGTTCTCCTCAGCCGAGTCGATATTTCAGGTGCAGCAGATAGCTAAATGAGATACCATGATGACAGATTAGTTGAATTTAACAAACTTAGAGAGCAGAGGTTGCAAACTCTGCCTCTAGATTTGTTAGCCACTGCCCCGATGATACAATCAAGCGAGCCCGAGCAGCAACTTACAAACAAACCTCCTTCTACATCCGAAATATTTGAAGAGGTCCAAAGAAGAGAGCAGGAGGAACTTCGGAGGTTATAACAAGAAGAGGAAAAGAGGAAATAACAAGAGGAAACACAGAGGAAAGACAGAGAGGAAGCACAAAAGAAAGAACAAAAGAGAATATGGGAGGACGAATAGAAAAAGCAGCAGGAGTAGAGCAGGAAGGAGGTGAATGTCGACACTCAGATTGACCCAAGATTGCTCCAGGAATGGAAACTATTTAATTCTATTATAAGCAATCTTGAGAGCTCAATGGATGCCGATACATCCAAAGCGGCCGATACACAGGATACAACATCAAAATAGGTTCCAAGCAAAGGAACCAGCGGTCTACCCCCGACTACAGAAGTAGACATAATTCCCAAGGATCCTTCAGATCAAATTATTTTGCAGGTGGAGGATATTCCTCCATTGGATGTTTTCTATAGCCCAAAACACAGGGCTGTAATAAAGCGACAGCGGAAAAGGAGAAGGTTGATCAACCTTCCCTGTTCCCAGAACAAACAGTAACAGCCAATGTAGTGTGGAAGGAAGAATTCAACCCCTCCAATGACTTGACAAAGTTGTCCCAATATGCTGGTGCCTATTCGGCAGCCACCATGGATAAGGCATCGGAGGTGAGCAATTTGTTGAAAGAAAAGGATCAGGTGATCGCTTGACTACAAACACAGCTATCGGAGGCATAACAGAAGGCGGAACAACTACAACAGCAACTGTCCACGCAACAACAATTAAATAACCAACTCAACAAACAGTTGCATGAAGAGAAACAAAGGGTAGATTCGGGAGCAATTCAGAGACAGAAAGAATTATCGGAGGCATTAGCAAAATTGAAGGCAATGAATGAACAGATGGTGAAAACAAAAGATGAGCAAATTGCTCAATTATCAGCTCAAGTAGAGAAGTTCAAGAGTCTTCCCCAGCCTGCCGATTTCAGAGCAGAGGCAATACAGATTAATAAGGCACTAATAACACAAATAATATTGGTGTGTCATGAAATTGCCCAAGTTGAACCTCTGTGCGACATAACAACATCTATAATAGACAAATCAGTTGATGCCAGGCAGGATTTAGAGGAAGCCGATGAGACTTTAAAAGATTTTATTACTTGGCAGGACACTAATGAGGGACAGGCAACAAACTTGCCTAAAATCTTAGAATCCCATAAAGAAATTCTATTCATGGAGTGGCAGTCCCAATTAATGAAAGCAGAGAGAGTGGTTTCTAGATGCAAATTATCTACGAACAATTTGATTGACTTGATTAACAATACTATCTATTTATCTAACATGATTTCTCAATGTACACCAGGTAAATTATTATCAGCCAAGACATTGGAGCAATCATGTTACCAAGAGCTAGAAAAGAATGGGAGATTGATCTCAGGAATTAAAAATTTAACTTGGGACACCTATTGGTTGTTCCTAGTAAAACCATACAGCTAGAGAGCCGCCCTCAAATGCCTAACGGATGTGATCCGGTGTATCATTCCCGATATACACGATGCCACCTATGCTGCTCAAATCAATTCTCGTCTCAGCCGCCATCAAGAAGTGGAACCAATGCTGGCAATATGCCAACTCAGGACAAAAGGCAAACAACCAGAGTGATGAATCATGCTGTTGATTACCAGCTTGCTGTGGGGAGATATTCAAGATTGGGTTATACCAATTTAGTAGCATTTTAATTTTGTAGTTTTTTAGCTTAGTTTAGTATTTATAGACCCTTTCATGTATTTAGAAAGGGTCGTAAGTTTTTGTATATGACTTAAACCTGAAGTTGCACTACTGTACTTCAGGCATATTCTTTTATGTAAATTGGACCAATTTTCCTAATTTTGATAACGAAGCTTTTATGTGGATGTGCACTACTGCCTTTATTTAAAAGTATTTATGAGTCAGAAGAAGGAATTCAAATTGCGATTGACATTGGGAATGATTTGCAGCTCATATGGTACTATTATATATGTCTGAATTTATTCTTTTTATGTGAATTGTTGCTTGATCATTCTTTCTATTATTGAATATATGAATGTGTTTTAATAACAATCTTTATACTTTCCACTACTGGATGTTTACAATTTTCTATTCTTCTAATCATGCATGTATCAGTAATATAAAGAGAAGTGTAACAATGTTTTATCAATTACTTCGTTCAACTATTTGAACGTAGAAATTATTATTTAAATGAATGACTTTGTTTATTGAATAGTGTCATCTATATGCCTATCAACGAACACAGATCACCAAACATTGCACTTAAGAATAGACGCTTCCCGGGATAAAATAGTCATTTACGTTTTCACTCATAGAATAAGTCCTCGATTCATTATCACTTATTAGAAAACCAATCATTCATCAACCCCTTTTTATTCATTACTGGGAAACTGGTCCCATTATATCCAGTCGGAGCCACGATCCCAAACGGAAAAGGAATTGTATTAAGGTCCAGACCAGGTGGTTATCCCCCGATGTTGATGTAACAATTTTGGGGGCATCAACATTTTTGGCGCTAGAAGGACGGCCATCAACTATGAATGGCGAGTAAATCAAAACCTACAGACCATTCTCAGAGTAAATCACCATCCACCTCACCTCGGACCTCCTGTTTGCATTTTGAAATACTAGTGTCCAAACAAGAAGAAGAGGGATAAACTACCACTGCTCAACCTCACCATACTTCAGAACGTTTAAGTCTGGAGTCCCCTGAGGTTTAGTCTATCATCTAGAAACTTCAAGGCTTCTCCATATCACCTCAGAGATCTAAAGTATCTCAAGGTAGTGAGACTTCGCAATTCCGCCTACCTCATCCTCTCACCAGACTTCAAAGCGAAAAACTCGGCGTTGAACCAGCTGAGTTGCCTTTACCCCAAAGGAAAAGGGCTAAAAAGAACACTAAAGGTTCTGGTAGTGAGACCTTTTCTCCATCATCTTCCATCTCATCATCTCCAGTGCGAAGTCAAACATCCACTTCCCCATTACATATTATTGTTCACCAGGGGTCACCACCTTCAACATCACAATCTTTTCAGTCTTCATTACCACCTACTCCCCAAACACCTGGAACACCACAGGCAATCGTTGGTACTTCCAAGATGGCTCAGAATTCATGGAACAGTCCTGGCGCAGTCAGTATGCCAGCACCATTACATCCATTACCTGATTATCCTGAGAAATGGTTACCAAAGTTTAATCCAGACGCTAGAACATTAACTGAGGAACACATAAATAATTTCATGTTGTCAATTAATATGAAAGGAGTAACAGAAGAAGATGTTGTAGTTAGGCTTTTCCCCTACACGTTACAAGGATCAGCTGGGTCTTGGTATTTTTCCTTGCGCTCTGGATCCATTACCAGTTGGAATACCTTTCAGGAGTAGTTTCTTACCAAATATGGCAAGGATAGATCCTTGGCCACACTCATTAATGACCTTTCAAATCTAAGGATTGAGTCTAGAGAACCAATTAAGGAGTTTAACTCCAGATTTAATAAACTCTTGAACAAAATCCCCACTGATTCCAAGCCAAGTGAACAAATTAGAAGCGAGTGGTACATCACAACCTTACCTTCAAATATAGCCATTTTTGTAGATAGGGCTGGAAAACCTACTTTGGCCGAAAATATGAAAGAAGCCCTCGCTGTGGAAAAACGTATAATCGCTTTGGAAAAGAAAGCTACTCTCGAAGATAGGAAATCCAAAAGAGTGTCTTTCAAGGATGATTCAAAGAAGAAAATCACCAAAGATCCATACAATATGGAGGGTCTCCAAAAGGTCCTCAAAACAATGTCAAATGAAATGGTTGAAATTAAAAAGCAATTAGCAGAAACCTCAACAAAGAAACCGTATAGGAATTTTAAGAAACCTGAGTCAAAACCACCAAATGTTAGATCTAATGCAGATTCAGACCCTGAGGAAGAAGAAGAAGATGAAACAATTGCACCATCCGATGAATTCGAGGAAGAGGAAGTCGTTGAAAGCCATGGAATGTGGGACTTCATATTGCCTAATTCCGACACCGAAACTGAATAAGAAGCTTTTCCTGTGACTACTAGGAGCAAAAGTGCCCCTAAACCTGTCCAGGAAAGTTCAAAGAAAAGGAGTGCAGGTACTAATACTACAAAGGAAAAGGTACCCACAAGGAAGCCGGCTACAACAGTGCCTCAAAACCAACCATCGTCCTCAAATATACCTTCAACATCAAAGACGTTGGTAGTATCGGATTCAATCAATTACAATATTGTTGATGATATGAAGAAGACTAAGGAAAACATCACCATGTTTGAACTCAGCAAATTAAAACATCAGCAGAAATTGCTTCTTAAGGAACTAAATGCAGTTCCTTCTTTGCCTCTTCCTAGTGCTAAAGCTGCAAATGATTTAGGACAACCACCTTTTGGTAGAGTTGAGGCTACTGATACGATTCTAATTGGAGACAGATCAAATTCCCATACCCCCCCTTTCCTCTTAACCTACGAAATCTACAATCGAAATCTACACAACTGTTTGATTGACTCAGGGGCATCGTCTAATATAATGCCAGCTTCAGTTTGTTATAAACTGAACATAGAACTCCAAAAGTCTTCAATTCACATTGTGCAGTTAGATAGAACCAAAGTCCAGGTCTTAGGGGAAATAAACTCTGTTACTATCAGGTTATCAGCTGATCCACGAGTGGTTCAAAGAATTGGTATCTTAATCGCTGATATACCTGAGTTTGTGGTTTAATCTTGAGCAGGGATCGGTCTGAGAAGCTCCATGGGTATATTTCTACCGATTGGTCTCATATGTGGCTACCCTACAAGGGAAAGCCAAATCAAATAAAAATCAATCAGGAGAAACACATGACCCATACTGTCACAGAATTCGAACATGAGAATAAACCAATTGCATTTAACAATAATATTTTGGGAAAGTATTCTTCTGAATCATTCTTTGGCAATTATATTTCCCAACCATCTCCTTTCTCAGTAAACAATTTCACATCACAAATCGAAAATTTTTCACAAACCGAAAGATCAAGATGTGTTAATGTTAATGAGAATTCTGTAACTAAAAATTTTGGTCTTTATATTTTGACGGTTCTAAATCCAGTGAAGGAGCAGGAGCAGGGTGTATTTTAGTCAGCCCTGAGGGAGAAAAAAAATGCTTTCTTGTAGATTAGAATTTTAAAGCACAAATAATACAGCTGAGTATGAGGCCTTGGTGCAAGGACTATATAAAAGTATTGGCCTGAAAGTTCAATATTTGAAAGTGTTTGGCGATTCAGAGATTATCATAAAACAAGTTCGAAATACAATCCATTGTCTCTCTAATCACCTCAAGCACTATTAGTCTTTAGTCCAGGAACTTATATCTCATTTCTTAGCATTCAATATTTCACCTATTCCCATATCCCAGAATGCAGTAGTTGACTTGTTAGCTAATGTTGCTTCTAAACTCCTACCTTCTGAAGATTATAGCCCGGATAGATTTTCAGTAGAGTTGATTTTTAGGCCATCAATTCATGACAATGTCACCAATTGGCGAGTGTTCAATCACGATGAAGACATCTTAAATTTCTTAACTTCCGACAAGTCCTACAACGATCAGATCATTGATGAAAGTGGTCATGATCTTCAGATGAAAGAAAAGCATGAGGAAAACTCAATACCAAAACCTGTGTTAAACTTGAATATCTCTACGACATTAAAGACAGGTTTAAACAGGTAACCAATTCAAAACTCCAAAGTTCTACCTTAAGATTTGAATTGATAAATCTGGGTACTGAGCAGAACCCTCAAAATATCAATTTAGGACTAGTGATTTCTGTGGAAGAAAGGATAGAATTTATTAGATTATTAAGGAAAAATAAACATGTCTTCGCTTGGAAGTATGATGACTTAAAAACATATGATACATCAATCATCCAGCATACCATTCCAATGCTTTCTGAACAAAAACCAGTTCAACAAAAATTGAGGAAAATACATCCAAACTTAGAGAGTCACATAAATTCAGAACTCAATAAACTCTTGAAAGCAAAGATTATTTTTCCTGTTCGGCACTCAAACTGGGTCTCCAATATGGTGCCTATTAGGAAGAAAAATGGCAACATCAGGATTTGTATAGATTTCAGAAATCTGAATAAGGCAATTCAAAAAAATAATTTCCCATTACCTACCATGGAGCAGATACTCCATTCAGTAGTAGGTTCTGAGCTAATGTCCTTTCTAGATGGTTTTTCAGGATATAACTAAATTCTGGTCCATCATGATGACAGACTCAAAACTACTTTCAGAACAAAATGGGGAACTTATGCCTATCAGAAAATGCCTTTTGGACTTATTAACGCAGGAGCTACATTCCAAAGAGAAATGGATATAGCCTTCAAAGGGTTGATCAACAAAACAATAGTCATCTATTTAGATGACATTACTGTATTTTCTAAAAAGAGATCCAACCATTTATATGATTTGAATCAAATCTTTGAACGCTATAGAAGGTATGGTATTTCACTTAATCCTAGAAAATCCTTCTTTGCTCTAAATCAAGGAAATCTCTTGGGCTTTATCGTTTCCAAAGATGGTATTTATATTGATCCTGACAGGATTAAAGAAATATCTAAAATCCCATTTCCTCATAACAAAAAATCCATGCAGTCCTTTTTAGGTCAGATCAACTTTGTCAAAAGATTTGTCCCTGATTTTTCTCATATCATTTTACCATTACAAACCATGATTAAGAAAAATTCAGTGTTTAGATGGGGGTCTGTGGAAAAGGAAGCATTTTATTTAATCAAACAATCAATAATCAATGCCCCCGCTTTAAAAACTCCTAATTTTTCTAATCATTTCATATTGTACACTATCACGTCCGATTCATCTTATGCAGCGGTACTCACTCAGATTAATGATCACGACTTGGAAGCACCGATTTCATTTTTTAGTTCAAATTTTCAGGGTGCAGAACTAAATTACTCCGAAGTTGAAAAACAAGCCTTTGCTGTGTATAATGCCATCAAACACTACAGGCCCTTCCTTCTAAAAGCTCATACAAAAGTTATAGTTCCTTTTTCTGCAGTAAGGGAATTACTGATCCAAAGGGAATTAGGTGAGAAAAGGGGAAATTGGGTTACAACACTTCAAGAATATGACTTGGAAATCAAGCCAGCAAAGATTGTTAGAGGCCAAGGTTTTTGCAGAATATTAGTAGGAGCATCCAAACATTCTAGAATCAGGTGATATAGATCATATCGAAGAAATCAACCAGATAAGTAATACCAATTCTGAATCTCAATATGCAGATTTAATCTTTTATTTGAAAAATGGATATGCACCTCCTAATCTTTCTTATAAAAACAAACGGGCCATTAGATTAAAGGCAAAAAACTTCATAATCATTGATGATCTACTTTTTAGGCAAAAGAATGATTCAGTTTTATTAAGATGCCTGGAAAAACTTGAAGCACAAAAGGTTTTGCAGGAGCTACACGATGGACCAGCCGGAGGACATTTTGAAGATGACACAATAGCTCACAAAATCATTCATGCTGGATATTATTGGCCCACCTTATTCAGAGATACCCATGAATATGTAAGGAAATGCCGAAGTTGTCAAATCTCCAGTGGAAGACAAAGAAAACCAGCTTTCCCTTTGCAACCAGTCAACATTGATCAACCTTTTGAACAATGGGGATTAGATATCATTGGGGAAATAACTCCACAATCCTCCAAACAACATAAGTATATCCTTACTGCTATTGATTACTTTACTAAGTGGGTGGAAGCAATTCCGTTAAAGACAACAAACTCTAAAGGAATTATAGAATTTATAGACCAATTCATCATTACTAGGTTTGGTGTCCCAAATGCTCTTTTTTTATAATGCATCTTATTTCTCTGGAAATCCCATGTTTGAGTTTACTATTAAAAAAGGATTTAAATTGAAATATTTTGCAAATTACTATCCCCAAGTTAATGGTCTAGCAGAGTCTACCAATAAAAATCTACTCAAAATCATCAAGCGAACTATCGAACAAAATCATAAAAACTGGCACAAATCTTTAATATTCGCACTATGGGATGATAGAATAACGCAGAAGGCCTCTATAGGTACTTCTCCATTCAATTTTGTATATGGGAAAGAAGCAGTACTACGAACCAATCTAGCGCTTCCTTCTCTAGCCCTAGTTCAGTTTATTGAAGAAAGCCCCTCTTCTTCTATCCAACTCAGACATGATCAAATTTTAAAATCAGAAGAGGAGAGAGAAAAGGCCAAAATTACTTAGGCTAAACATCAGCAGATAATCAAGTCATCATTTGATTCAGCTTCATCTAGTTCTAAACAGTTGTAGGTTGGTGATCTAGTTCTGAAATGGGACAAAGCCCATGAGGATAAAGGTAAACACACCAAATTCCAAAATATGTGGCTTGGACCATTTCAGATCAGCAAGAAGATAGGCATTCAACATTCATTTTACAAGATCTATCAGGAAAGAGGGACTCTCTTCCTGTTAATGGCCTCATCTTAAAGAAATTCTTCAATTGAGGAGGTAACCCCTTCTCTTTTAAATTCAGTAGGATTTGAAGTTTTTAGGACCATTAGGAAATAAAGTTGTAAAATAGCTTCTATTGGCCTTTTCTATATTGAAAAGTTGCTCGGAAGAAGTACTTTTAATATTTACTTTTGTAAAATAGAAGCCTTAAACAAAAGGGACAATTTCTAGGAAATTAGGTATATTCACATTCTGAAAACCCCATTTTATTTTTGTGAAATCTTCTCAAAGTACTATAAATCATTTTAATGTTTTCAAACTGGCCACAAAAGGGTTATCAATATCAAAACTGAATTTGATTCAATCTTAGCATCTTCAACTCTTACCTTGTCATCCATTTTCTCTTAAGGAGAAAATTGTCCATCCCATTCATCCAAGTTTATGATTACTCAGAGTGTAATTCTAAAATATCTGATATAAAGATAAGGGGTCTTATCACAAGCTTGCTTACCATGATCATTGGGAAATAGTCTAACTGACATTACCAACACTGCATACCAAAACAGGGTAATGGATTATAAGCATAAGACAAGGGGTCTCATCACGAGCGAGCTTGTTCGATTAGATTACAACCAATGAATGGCATTGTCAAACAGATGGCTACCAAACCAGGACAATTGCTTTTTATCTTACAAAATAATAAAAAAGGAAAGAAATACAAAATGTGAAAACATATTTTGAATTCATTCTTTTAGTCATACTCTAAGATGGGAGGGGTCATGGACAATCAAATGGTTAAAAGGTATCCCTGTCGAAACTATGAACGTTTGCTTGTAGCAAAGGCTCTATCTATGACAAAGGAGTCAATCAAAAAGGCTAAGTTGGAAAGGTGTTTTGTTTTATCATTATCAACCAATAGAGGCCAATTTAAAACTTAGGATGTATTTAATTTTAACGAGAGAAGAAATTAGCAAAAAACATGCTTTTATTATATTCAGAATGTATGTATACTTATTATATTAGAATTTTCCTTTTTGATAAGATATCTATGTAAAGAAAGTTCAAATATTCCAATATTTTTTTAGAGATAACTGTTTCTCCCAGCAAATCGCCAATTGTTGTGCTATACAACAAACCCCCATTTCATAAAATTTTACTTTAGAAAATTATAATATGAAATGGGTCCCTTTTAGATTAAATTGGTATTAACTTATCATTCCTCTAAAGGTCCGGAAACAAACGAAACATTATAAAACCATTTGAGTTAATAAATAATCGGTCTCATAATAAAAATGAATAATTCTTTATTATTGCGATAAAGCGATTGCAAGATCGCATATCGCAATAACAAAGGATGCATAACAAAGACCCATTGATTCTCCTCGATGTGACAAATGCAAATAACCATCGGTTATCGGGAAAACAAATAACAAAAGGCCCCTCTCCTTGCTCCGATGCGATATCACTATCGGCAATCGGGGAATGCGATATGAATATAACGAAACTCTTCTCCTTAAAGCTCCTGATGGGAGTTAAGCGATATTGCTATCGGCAATCGGGGATTCTACAACAACTTAAATAAAACTGTCCAAGGCTTCCTCAAATCGCCGATTGCGATAAAGCCAAGCGCGGATTTCGAAAAGGTTTGATATGGCTTCAGTACATTATATTAATTATTATTAAAAGCCTTTTCTCTTCGTGATAGTGATTCACTTGCGCCCAACTGCCAAAAAATCAAATCCACGCTTAAACAATTATTCAACAAATAAAGGATATAATGAGCATTTAAATGATTGACAGGTCTAAATGGCCAATTAATGGAGCAGTTATGCCTAAATCCCTTCAGAGATTGTATCCACGGGAGCCTTATGATAATCTTCCATTATTCATTGATTGGCACAATTCCTCCATACTTGGTTTTCGCCATCTATCCTCCGCATTACGTTCATTTTATCTCTTGTGCAGAGCTTTTCCGTAGTAGTGAATTCAGACCAAATGGGGAAGAAATCTAAGAAATCTGGAACAACTTCAGCGTCTATGGTAACAGGACAACATGCCACCGATCCGGGACCAAGAAAAAAAGGATTAATCTCAGATACCACATGTCTCGGCCTCGATAACACTACTTGGCAGAGCATTTACAACCTGGTTGAAGCCGAGGAACCTCAGCAAACATCGGTACAAGCTACAACAGGCTCGAGCCGGAAGTCTGATGCTACTCTAAAAGATTTGGCTGATTCCTACTTGCACAGGATAGCGGCTCGAGAGAAAATTCTTCCATATACAGATTTGGTGAGATGGGCCATTGAAGAAATTCCAATTACGAACAGAACATTCTGCACTATTGATGGGAGAGTATTCGGTTCATTTCTGCCCAATGATTTGAGACAAATGTACCATTTTCCCGAACCAGAGAAGAAGTATAATAAAGCATTCCTGGAGAAGTTTAGAGATGAAAATGAAACTGAGTCAGAGCCTATACGGGAATGGAAACAGAACCCGGCGAAACACAAACATGAGTCTTCGGGTAAGTACTCCATCGATTCCTTATGTTCTCCTTATTGTTATGCTGGAGCTATGATGTGTCGAATGTGGGGATTGCATGATTCTTCAAAATTTTCCATAGAGATGGTACCTTTGATGGAAGCAGCATGTAATAGTGAAATCATGGATTGGGGGAATATATTATCGAATAAATTAGCTACAACTATTCTTGACTTCAGAAACAAATCCTATGTTACTCATAGGTTCATCCCTCCATTTTACTTTAGTTCCTACATTTTAGACACCCTCTGTTTTAATTCTGGGTTTCCTGTGTTAGGGTGGAGATGGACTCCATAGGACCCTATGCCCATTCATATCTACCACCAGAAATTATTAAAAGCTCATTATAAACACCACTTATATCAAGTCTGCAATGGATTCATGCTACCTATTTACTATGCAATTTTTGATAGACCTGCTCCTAAGATCTCCTCTCAAGCAGAGATTGACTTGACAGCCTTAGGAACCTGGTTCAGAGAAGAAAAATTCGCTTATGCAAGAGTTTTTGGCAGTCAGGCCAGGCCTCATATCCTCCCCTTGTATATACTAGACAAACTATTAGCTCGAGAGATAACATATCAGCTTACAACCACATCAGCTACAAAGACTCTCAAGAATTCAAAGAAGCAAGTTTTGCCTCCTTTTCCTCTAAGGTGTGGCGTCTATACTCTGCATGATTATAAATATGCAGAGAAAGAGGCGGAAAATATTAATATACTAAATCTCACCACTCCGCCTAACAGACGCTTTGATCCGAAAAAGGTCGTCTATAATGTTCTAGACCAAGCCAAACTCAATAAATTTGAACATACAGAAGATGAGTTTGATGACCTGTTCTCCTCAGTTGAGTTGATATTTTAGGTGCAACAGATAGCTAAAATGAGATACCATGATGGCGGGTTAGTTGAATTTAACAAACTTAGAGAGAAGAGGTTGTAAACTCTGCCTCTAGATTTGTTAGCCACTGCCTCGATGATACAATCAAGCGAGCCTGAGCATCAGCTTACCAATGAACCTCCTGCTACATCCGAAATCTTTGAAGAGGTCCAAAGAAGAGAGCAGGAGGAACTTCGAAGGTTAGAACATGAAGAGGAAAAGAGGAAAGAACAAGAGGAAACATAGAGGAAAGACAAAGAGGAAGCACAAAAGAAAGAACAGGAGAGAATACGGGAGGAGGAACAGAAAAAGTAGCAGGAGCAGAGCAGCAAGGAGGTGAATGTCGACACTCAGATTGACCCAAGATTGCTCCAGGAATGGCAACAATTTAATTCAATTATAAGCAATCTTGAGAGATCAATGGATGCCGATACATCCAAAGCGGCCGATACACAGGATACAACATCAAAAGAGGTTCTAAGCAAAGGAACCAGCGGTCTACCCCCGACTACAAAAGTAGAAATAATTCCCAAGGATCCTTCGGATCAAATTATTTTGCAGGTGCAGGATATTCCTCCATTGGATGTTTTCTATAGCCCAAAACACAGGGCTGTAATAAAGAGACAGCGGAAAAGGAGAAGGATTGATCAACCTTCCCTTTTCCCTGAAGAAACAGTAGCAACCAATTAGTGTGGAAGGAAGAATTCGACCCCTCCGATGACCTGACAAAGTTGTCCCAATATGTTGGTGCCTATTTGGCAGCCACCATGGATAAGGCATCGGAGGTGAGCAATTTGTTGAAAGAAAAGGATCAGGCGGTCGCTTCACTACAAACACAGCTATTGGAGGCACAGCAGAAGGCATAAAAACTACAACAGCAACTGCCCATGTAGCAACAGTTAAATAACCAACTCAACAAACAGTTGCATTAAGAGAAACAGAGGGCAGATTCGGGAGCGATTCAGAGACAAAAAGAATTATCAGAGGCATTAGCGAAATTGAAGGCAATGAATGAACAGATGGTGAAAACAAAAGATGAGCAAATTGCTCAATTATCAGCTCAAGTAGAGAAGTTCAAGAGTCTTCCCCATCCTGCCGATTTCAGAGCAGAGGCAATACAAATTAATATGGCACTAATAACACAAATAAAATTGTTGTGTCATGAAATTTCCCAAGTTGAACCTCTGTGCGACATAACAACATCTATAATAGACAAATCAGTTGATGCCAGGTAGGATTTAGAGCAAGCCGATCAGACTTTAACAGATTTTCTTACTTGGCAGGACACTAATGAGGGATAGGCAACAAACTTGCCTAAAATCTTAGAATCCCATAAAGAAATTCTATTCATGGAGTGGCAGTCCCAATTAATGAAAACAGAGAGAGCGGTTTCTAGATGCAAATTATCTACGAACAATTTGATTGACTTGATTAACAATACTCTCTATTTATCTAACATATTTCTCAATGTACACCAGGTAAATTATTATCAGCCAAGACATTGGAGCAATCATGTTACCAAGAGCTAGAAAACAATGGGAGATTGATCTCAGGAATTAAAAGTTTAACTTGGGACACCTATTGGTTGTTCCTAGTAAAACCATACAGCTAGAGAGCTGCCCTCAAATGCCTAACGGATGCAATTGGGTGTATCATTCCCGATATACACGATGCCACCTATGCTGCTCAAATCAATTCTTGTCTTAGCCGCCCTCAAGAAGTGGAACCAATGCTAGCAATATGCCAACTCAGGACAAAAGGCAAACAACCAGAGTGATGAATCATGCTGCCGATTACCAGATTGCTGTGGGGAGATATTCAAGATCGGGTTATACCAATTTAGTAGCATTTTAATTTTGTAGTTTGTTAGCTTAGTTTAGTATTTATAGACCCTTTCATGTATTTAGAAAGGGTCATAAGGTTTTGTATATGACTTAAACCTGAAGTTGCACTACTGTACTTCAGGCATATTCTTTTATGAAAACTGGACCAATTTTTCCAAATTTTGATAACGAAGCTTTTATGTGGATGTGCACTACTGCCTTCATTTAAAAGTATTTCTGAAGGAAGAAGGAATTCAAATTGCGATTGACGTTGGGAATGATTTACAGCTCATATGGTACTATTATCTATGTCTGAATTTATTCTTTTTATGTGAATTGTTGTTTGATCATTCTTGCTATTATTGAATATATGAATGTGTTTTAACAGTAGACTTTATACTTTCCACTACTGGATGTTTACAGTTTGCTATTCTTCTAATAATGCATGTATTAGTAATATAAAAAGAGAAGTGTAATAATGTTTTATCAATTACTTCGTTCAACTATTTGAACGAAGCAATTATTATTTAAATGAATGTCTTTGTTTATTGAATAGTGTCATCTATATGCCTATCAACGAACACAGATCACCAAACGTTGCACTTAAGAATAGAAGCTTTCCGGGATAAAATAGTCATTTACGTTTTCACTCATAGAATAATTCCTCCATTCATTATCACTTATTAGAAAACCAATCATTCATCCACCCCTTTTTATTCATTACTGGGAAACTGGTCCCATTATATCCAGTTGGAGCCACCATCCCAAATGGAAAAGGAGCTGTATTAAGGTCCGGACAGGGTGGTTATCCCCCGATGTTGATGTAATGATTTTCGGGGCATCAAAAAATACATATATATACATGCCGAAGCATCCAATACCATGGAACGAAAACCATCGTGCCCAAAACCATGTGCGAAAACCATGCACAAAACCATGGACAAAACCATGGGTCCAAAAACATTTTCCCCGGGTGCTTTCCCGTATCCCGTAGAGGGGGGCTAATTTCCCCCCTCAAATCCCTTGTACAGGGGGGCTACTGCCCCCCCTGTGATCCCCTCGCTGCGCATCGCCGCAACGAAGGGGGGGGCTAGTCTTGGAGAGAATATAACACAACCAAACAAGAAGAAGAAATTTGTGTCTATTGATTTCGGTATGAATTCATTAGCAACTACAAATTTAGAGTTATTTCTACATGGTATCATAGGTATTGAATACTACATAGAAACCAATTTCCATATCTTCTCTCAGAAAAATTTTGATTTGCAGAGTTCTTGGAGCAGATTTTCTTCAGCGCATGAAAAATTTCTTTTAATGGATTGAGGCTTGAATATGAATTAGAGGGAACCTTAATTTTTTTTTCTTGGAAAGACAACATGGAAGTTTCCCTTGATGAAAATGGATTATGGGAATACAAACAAACTGATATTCCAAAATCAACAACATCAGATGCACAATAACTTGTTTAGTGGAAGAAATACATAGCAAAATCTAGGAGGATTATTCTAGAGGGTGTGAGAGATCATGTGGTTTCAAACTTTCATGGAAAGGAGACTCCATTTGTAATGTGGAAAAATCTCATAGATTTATTCTAGAGAAAAAGTGATGCCAGGAAATTGGCATTGAGAGACAAACTCAAGAGAATTCGAATGCATAAAAATGAAACCATTCCTAAGTACATATCCAGATTCACTCAGGTCAGAGATGAACTTGGAGGAGTAGGAGAAAATGTGCCATCATATAAACTTGTGAGCTTAACACTCCTTGGCCTTCTGAAATCCTGGCACAATTATTAGGATTCAGTTAATGGAAGAGACAAGCTACCAGATTGGGAGATATTTTGGTGTGATTTGATGTAGGAGCAGATTAGAAGAAACACTACAGATGGTGTCAGATTTAAAACCAAGGAGGAAGAAAATTTTTCTCTAACAATAAAAGGAAAGAAAGCCAAGGGAAAGAAGGATTAAGGAAAGGCAAAATCCAGCTAGAACCATGGCAAAAAGAAATATCTCAGTAAAATAAAATGTCTTCATTGCCATGAATTTGGACATTATGCAACCAAGTGTCCACACAAGAAATCTGAGAAGAAGCCTACAAGAGGAGTAGGAGGTGATGTTCTCACATCACAATTTGAGCTAGATTTCATCCTCATTGCATGCATGGCAAGTACTGTATGAGCCAATTTGAGACACTTAGATTTTGGTGCTTCATTTCATATGATAGGAAACAAGAATTTCTTCAACATATTGGAGGAGAAGGATCTACAAATACACATAGAACTTGGGGATAATGGGAGGTACAGTACTAAAGGGATTGACATTGTCACCTTTAAGAGGGATTTAGACTCTCATATTCACCTAAAGAATGTAAAGTATGTCCCTAGTTTGAAGAAAAATTTAGTTTATGTAGTTGTACTTTAACACGGTGGATATGATGTGGTGTTGAGTAAGGGGAAATATTATCTAAAGCATGACAAGTAAAACAAATTGATGTTCAGGTTAAAAATCTCTACAAGCTAGAGGTGGATGCAGTGATGCATTAAGCAAAAAATAAAAACATGTTCAGGGCTATAATAGGTAATTTTTTCACACCTTCTCAAATGGCCTGAAAACTGGATCATTTAACATCCTTGACACCTTGCAATCATCCCTTTGCAAAACCCTAAGCATTATGTCTCCAAAAGGTCCAAGAATTTTGGGTTTATCAGCTTAAAAACCTATTTTCGGACCCATCATAGCCTGCCTATAATGCAACTTGCACTATTGCATGTTGTAGAACTGAGGAACTGTGTTGGCCATCATAGGTTACCTTTTCTATAGGTGCAATGGTTCTAGAATTTCAGCAAAACAATACGAAAATTCTCTTTGCAAAAGCTTCTAAGGTGGTTTTAACCATTTAATATTGATTGACATCTCAAAATCCTATCCTATAGGTCTTATCTCTTACCCCTAGAGCTTATCCTCCCTCATATGTGGATCATATTCCTAGATTGGTAAAACCCAAACTACCCTATTTACCCTATAAATTCACTGCCTCCCATAGAGTCTGGGTTGGATTTTGGAGACTCTTGGATAAGCCATGATGCTGCTAATTTTTACATAATGATCCATTACCATCCTTGAGTTGTGATTGAAGGCTTGCTTTGTGGCTAAGGAAGGACAAGTTTTGTGGGAGACATCTACATTGTTAGGAACTGCAAAAGGTTTCTAATATTCTCCTACATTTCATTAATAGAAAAAGCTTTATTTTCCTATACTTTTTTTTATTTGATGCATATGTATTTCAATGCCTTATTGACTCAATGATTAGAGAAATTAGTTTATTCTATGTATGCATTTTAGTTCTCTTACTTGTTGTAATTGTCTTACAAGTTCCATTTATAGTAATTGGAGATGGAAATAAAGTTTACAAGCCAAGGGATAAGGAGGACTTGTGTTGGACTCCAAGTAGACCATTCCTCCATTTTTTAATTGCTCTAAGGAAAACATTGGCCTTTTTCATTTTTGTTTCCTAGACCAGACCACTAGATCTAGGAGATTCACTTTTATCCGTAGAAGAGAATTTTCCGCCAAACAACTTGGAAACTTCTTTGGGGAATGGGATGTTCCTATAGTGGTTTCCTTAGCTTAGTCATTTTAGACCTTTCAATTTGACTTAAATTTACTTTTTTGTAGAGTAATTAGTCTTGGGAAAACATTAGTCTGATTTTGGTAGGGTTTTTGTTGCTCTTTTTAAACAAAATTAGCCCCAACACACTTTCTAGTTTGAGACAAAGCGGCCCAACGCTCCTGCCTCTCTCTGTAAGTGTGATGCATCACTTTGATTTATTCATCTAGATTGTGATGGTTACTGTAGGATGTAAAAATTGCAGTTTTATACCTTACTCTGAGTTTTGAGTTGATCGACTGATTTTTTTTGGGTCCTTGAACTAGTCATTGTCTTTGTAAAGTCATCAATGTGTTTACATTTTGAGATTGTTTACCTTTTGAGGAGAGTTTTTTTAATTTTTCTTTATTCTTCTCAATTAGAGTTTGTGATCACTTTGGCTTGATTGTTGATTGAATAAAAAGAATTTTCATATTACAGTTGCAGTCTGTGTGAGTTCTTTTGTTCAACGATCTAACTTCATTTTAATTTTCATTGCATTTTAAAAAAGAAAAGAAAAGAAAAGAAAAATATCCATTTTTTACATTGCATATAGGGTTTTGAATTGCATTGGAATAATACATTGAAAGATCTAATTAGGAAGCCCTTTTTTTGTGTCAATGTTTGTTTCTTCCTTCTCATAGATAAATCTTCATCAAAATGAAGAGTTATTTTCATCATACTAGTTGCATCATAGGAAGTTCAAGTGAATTCATACTATGAGCCTTGAAATCAAAAATTAATTGAAGATCAACTTTAAAATTAATTTGATTAACCTAATGAGAATTTGGAACATTAACGACACACATTGAGGTCTAGGCTAGAGATTTGTTCCAACGTTGTTAAACGTAGGATCTGTCATTATTTTTCTCTGTTACATTATGAGGCAGTGGATATGCCACGTACGTAAGTTTATTAGATCCTTCTCCACGTAACTTCAGGTATATCACATGGCACTCCCTGTATGAAAAGTATATCAGAATACTTGCTATAATACAGGACACATTAGACAACACTACCACATACTGTGCTTCCACATACCTCAGAGTATATTTTCAAAGTCCCCTTTAGATTTCTATCCTACGATAGGTAACTGTGTCAAATACCTAATTTAATATGATATACCGAACACAAAATTTGGGGATATTTCGTGCATGTAGTAGAAATGGTATATTTCACTTCACATTTACTTGGTAAACCCTTTTGGCTAGTCACACTTTTGATTTATTTGTGTTGTTAATTTCTAAAATTAATTAATCCATCGTGGAAGAACACCCTCAACAAATTGTCATTCACATAGAATGAAAATATTTCTTCCTTTACCTCCAGAAGCAACACCTGGTCGTCGTAAGAATAAGAAAATGCAAACTACCAAAACTGGTACTTTAGAAGCTACCCCTTCTGGAACCACATATGAAGTTAATCAACCGGAATCGTCACTTCCCATAAGTAATGCACCTGAAATTATATCCTTACCAACTAGTGAGTCTAATGTAGTCAAAATTGAATCCCTTGAAACATTAGAACCTGAGGTCATTGAACTTGAATTTCCAGATTTAGATACCTTAGGTTATACCACCTAAATAAACTCAAATAACTAAACCAGTTACTTCAGGAACTTCTTCTTCTCTTCCTCTTCCTTCAACTCAACCACAACCTATAAATTCAACTACTGACGGGGAACAATTTCTAATTGATTCTCTTTCGAGTATTGAGGAAATTACTGAAGAAGAGTCTCAACCTTCATCTCCCATCCATTTAAGAGGGACTCCTCTTTATCAAGCTCATGATTTTCTTACCCCTCATACTCAAAAACTAATCCAGGTGGATGTTGGTGGCTACCCACCTATCCCATTTGGACCCCCACAATTGTCTCTTTTAGTTTTTCAATTTCCATAATTGTATCACAATTTACTACTTTTAGCAGTTTTTTGGGTCCTAAACTTCTGGAGTCGTTTTGAGGCCCTAAACGACGTGTTTTGGGAAATTTGGGAGCAACATGGGTCCACAGATTGATGTTGCTCTTCCAAAAGTTTTCGTTCTTGGATATATCTTTCTAACGAGCTATTGTACGCGTCAAACGAAGATTGGGTGCCAAAGTTATGACCCCAGGAAGTTGATGTACCAACTTACCCAAAACAGGGCCCACAATTTGGCGTTTCATCTTCTAGGGTTATGTTTTGGGATGTTAAGGGTTTTCCATTGTTTCTCAACAATAAATAGGCCTTTGAGCCTCATTGTAACACAGTTCAGAGGCATGTAGCCACCACATCTCTTCTCAGAGATAAGCTACCATGGCCCTAGGTGGTTTATTTCCATTCCTGTTTGTAAGCATATTTCGGTATTTTACATTAATGAAATGAAGTATTATTTCTGCCACATCTCTGTGTTTATGATTGTCTCTATAATTTGTTGCATTCCTGTTCAAATCTGGATCAAACACAAGCTCTTTCCAATCACATTCCTTGTTTCAATTCACCTTTGAACCTCCCTCGACAAACTACTTTGAGAAGTTTAACCTTGATTGAGTCAAAAATGGTCTCTCAAAATGTGTCTGCTATCATGAGTGAATCGAATGAAGTTGAAGAAACCTCTATGTTTGTAGCTTCACCATAAACTCATATATATGGTGGTCCATCAGTTCCACCTAGCCACCAGTCTTTGTCTGGAACCTTTTCTGGTGCGTCGACTAGTCCATGGACTTCTCCTTTATTATCTTCATCAGGAATACTATTTGGTCCCTCTTTGATGAGCACCTTACAACCTATTCCATCTATTGCACCATAACCTTATTTGAAGTTGCAATATGTCCCATTTCTTAGTGGATTAGGACATCTACAACAACCTACTCCATCCTATACTAGGTACCCTCCTCCTAGGGGGAATTTGCCTCCATACAGTCTTTATCCTCAAGTATGGAGACAACCTATTGTTGGAATGTTCCCATCTATTGATCAAATTCTACAAGTTGGTCCTCCATCCTATTCGATTTATTTTCCTATAGGTCCTCCATTTCCAGGGATGGTTGCTAATCCTTAGCATCCTACATTTCCCATTCAACCCAATTTCATTTTAAATCAAATACTAACTTCTCAACCTATACAGGCTACACCTCAGGTTTCTACTTTTCACTATATTAAATCCATACATAAACCTACCCATTTACAACTCAAGTGAGTTAACATGTTCATGGTGTATCCCAAATACAACCTACTCTAACGGTATTTAGAATTTCTCAAATTCCATCTACCCATCCTCTTCAGGATGTATTACATAATCCACCTCTTGGTCATTCCATACCTCTGATGTGGGTAAACCAACCTATCCATGGCATGAAAAAGGTACAACCAATCAACCCAATTTTGGAATGATGCAAAATCCATCCAAGCAAACATTCCAAGGCATTCCACAAATGCCTATTGGTCAATCTACCATTCCATGAATACCTCATTAAGGCCAACACTCCAAACTCAACGTTTCCAACCTTATCAAGGTTTTCATGGAACTAGGCAACATGGTTACAATTATTATAGTTATTAGAATCCTCCTTATCGTAGAATACAAATACTAATTGCTCAACCCATTTTGTCATACCCAGGATACCCTCCACCACATGTTAACCTTTATCCACAAGGTCAACCTTCATAGATGGACTTCAATAGATAATTTCTATTTGTTGCAACACTTAAGTTACCAAACTTATCATGGCTAACAAATGATCCCACTTTTCATTCTCCTTGGTGGCTAACTATTCCTACCAAATTTCTGAGTGACATTCCAAAATTTAACAGAAATCTTGGAGAAGATCTATGCACTCATGTTATGACCTATGATTTATGGTGTTCATCCAACTCCTTGAATGATGATTCTATTCATTTATGGATTTTCCAGATAACTCTTACTGGTATGAAAACTAAGTGGTATGTTGAATTACCATGAGCTTTATTCAACAACTTCAATTCCTTGGAAACCACATTTCTAACGCATTTCTAGTTGCCCATCCATTATGAAACTGGAACTAAGCTTTTGACCTCCCTGAAGTAGTATGACTCCACCCATATATCCAATCATATTCATGAGTGGAGGCGCTAACATCGATTGGTCAAAACTTACATTTTCGATCAGTTATTGGCAGAGTGGTTTGTCAAATCCCTCTTGTCTACTATAACTGAAGATGTTTCCAAAGGCAGAGTTGCTTTTAAAGAGCAAGTCATTGCTCATGCTCAATATCTAGATTTTATTTATACTCAATCTAACATGCTCTACGAAAAGATACCAAATGCTCCACAACCTCAACATACTATTCCACTTGCTCTTCCCTTGAAGGAATCACACATTGTCGATGGCGTGGATGGTTTCGCAGCGAGAAAAATCTTCTAATCAAACTAATTCAAAATCTGCTCCCAATGTAATCAATCAAAATCCTCCCAATCCTGCTCTTGTGAGTACTTCCAAGATAAATGTTGTTCAATCTAATAAAGAAAAACTCAACAACCTAGAAGTAAGAAAAAGGGTAAAGTAAAGAATAAACAAGATAATCCTCCACAGGAAAAGCAAAAGAATCAATCTTCAGATGAGAAGTGAAATCCTCTTATCCATGTCTTATCTATAATGACGAACATTTCACAAAGAATTTTCCACATAATATAGAGATCAATAGATTTTTAAAAGCTACATCTACTGCACTTGCCGTTTTGACCGACCTTTTCCCAAATCAAGAGACAACAGTAGTTTCTCAAAACCCATCATCCTCTTCCCATGTGATGATGTTATCTGTTATTAACAATAAAACTCGTGTCATGGTGGCTACAAGGAATAATGACTATGGAAATTTGAATCCTTCAAATTTAAAGGCCAACGATTGACCTTCCAGCTCAACTCAACCTACCACTGGCCCTCTCTAGATAGAGAAACCGACTACTGAATTGACTATCAAACCTCCTAAAGGGATGATTCATAAGTTGACATTTAATCCTAGTGTGAGAGCTACACAAAATTATAACGTAGTTGAAGATTTATCTCAGACTCCTTCAGCTATGTCAGCACTCGAGGTGTTGCAAAGTTTTCCTATTGAAAATAAATCTTTACTAGGAGTGATTGGAGGAGTATATCCTTTTGAATCAAATATTACTATGTTTAACCACAAGAACCATACTCCTAAACTTCCACCTCAACTGGATTTCATGATTCAAGTTGTTGTTAGAATTAAAACTATCCACCACATGCTCGTAGATGAAGGTGCTTCAACTTACATCATGTCGCCTTTGTGTTGGAAAGCCACTGGTTCTCCAAACCTTAATCAATCAATGTCCACTCTCAAAGATTTTGATGGGAGAGGATTTAAAAATTATGAGATCCTTAATTCATTACAAGTAGAATTGGCTGGCGAAATAATCTCAGTAGAGATCGAAATGATTGATGAACCTTTGGATTATAACCTCTTGCTAGTACGAACACGGGTTTATGCCATGGAAGCTATTGTCTCAACCTATTTTAGGATGATTGTTTTCCCTCACCAGGGGGGCATCATTACCGTCGATCAACTTTCCTTTTTTTCCATTGATTCCAAAATTACAAGGAGTATTCCACTTGTAGTTGAATCTCCACAACCTTATCAACATGTTGGGATAGGATTGCCTTAAGGTTCATCCTTAATGGGAATTTTCACTCTCCCTCCTAAAATTTCATCTTCTACTATTCCAAATGATCCCTAGATAGTACCTAAAAGCTTTAACATTGACTCATTTGGTAATCATATGCTACACAGTCCCATTAAGCTAGGGTATGAAGCTATTTACTCAGCCTGTTCGACAAATCCTGATTCTGATGCCTTAGTATTTTGTGTTGATATTCCCAAGATTTAGGTTCACATTCTAACCCTTTCGATGACATAGTTTTAACCGATGAAATCATCATGGAGATCATGATGCCATACGAAACTCCATGGGACAATAATCATCATCGATCCTCATTGCCTAAAATTCTTGAGAATAATCTTGAAGACTGTTATTCACCCAACATTACTAAGTCATTTCAGCATTTTATCTATGTTTATGAAGTGAATTCTGAGAATAATTTAGCAAATATTTAGGAGGCCATAACCCTCGATATTTCCATCAAACTTGGATTTGTTGAAAATGTCCAAATTGGTGCATCTTGTTCTCTCGATGAGATCAAGATTTATAAGAACCTTTTTCAAAAAATTTGCTACATTTTCTCTTGGACATATAAAGAAATGTTGGGCATAGATCCAAACATTGTGGTGCATTAGATTAAAACCTACCCAGATGCTAAAGTTGTTCGGCAACGTTTACATCTGGTTCACTTGAAGAAAGCTACTTCCATAAAAATAGAGGTTGATATTTTTTTGCGTGCTAGTTTTATCTATCTTATTTCTCTAAATTATTGGGTTTTGAATATTGTTCCCGTTATGAATAAACATGGTACAATCAAAGTATGTGTTGATTATAGGTATATCAATCGAGCTTGTCCCAAGGATAACTATTCAACCCCTTTTATCAACGAAATCGTTGACGATTGTGCTGGAAGTTAATTTTTTTCTTTATGGATGACTTCTCCGATTACAATCAGATCAACATCTTCCCATCAAACCAACACAATACTACCTTCATTTTTCCATGGGGTACATTTTCCTATCACAAACTTCCTTTTGGTATA